>CM038679.1:762959189-763221689 GCA_021605205.1 Aegilops longissima
CGGCACTGCTCTCCCTCCTCACTTCTCTCTCTTCCATATAGATTTTTTGTGACATGGCAAGTCTTATAGCCTGCTAAGTAGAATTTGTTATACTCCCTCCGTCCGGAATTACTTGTCATCAAAATGAATGAAAATAGATGCTCTAAAACTAAAATACATCTAGATACATCCATTTCAATGACAAAAATTTCCGGACGGAGGGAGTACTTGCTCTAAAGAATATCGGGTGTGATCGATGTGCCAACTGCCAGAGGCATGACATATGACGTGAGTAAACGTGCCAATTTTATAAGGACGCCGGAATTTGGTAGTTATCCAATGGCAAAGTTCTTCGGCCAAAGAAAAGAGTATATAGAAGCAGCGATTCGGTGCTCGAGCGCACCTGCTCCCGAAATCGCTGGCGTTGGTTCGCGTCCTGGGATCCGCAAAATTCGGTCTGACTCACCTGCATGAATGCATCGAAAAATTGAGATACGTCTCGGGTACGTAGCGAACAGTGCGGCTAAGTAGGCCCAGACCGTATGGACGGAGGGCCGGCCGCGCAAGGTTATTCCTGGTCCGTGGACCATCACGTTTACTTTTTTGTGCTGAGCCCAGTGAGCCGTGGTACAGAAGCTTGGATCTCGAAACCAGCCGCCGCCGTTGACGGCTATCGCCATTCCCCAAGGTCGTGGAATGCCGCGGTTCCTCCGGCTAGCCGGCGATGGAGGATGCCGTTGACCGGTAAGTGAACCCTGGGCAGTTGGAGATCTGCTAGTTATCCTGTGCCCCTGTCGGTTCCACCGGCTGACTCTTGCTGCGCCGCACCCATGGCCGCGACTTGCAGGTTTCCCCTCCGGGGAAGAATTCGTCGACAGCTTGGACTATCCAGATCCGGTTCCTCTGGTGGTGCTCCCGCGGCGTGATGCCACGAACAATGAGCCGGCGGACTCGAATGCGGACTCCGGGTGCGGCCAGCATGTTGGCGGTGCTAGCCCGGGGAGGCCGTAGGGCGACGGTCGCCGGCGGCGGCATGCTTCTACGACAAGGCCAGCGCAATCGACAGACAGGTTCAATCCTGAGGCGTTGGGTTGGACAAAAAGGTACAGAAGCCAATCCTGAGGTGTTTTATGAATGCTGCTCTATGGCCTACGACGCTGTGAAGGTCATTGCCGTGGTAGTTATATGTGCGATTGCTGAAGAAACATAATTAAAATGATCGATCATGTGATGTATAAAGGAGATGAGTAGGTTGTTTTGCTAGGCCAGCGTGCTTTTGAGCCCCTGTTTTCCCCTATTCCAACTTAAATATATTGTTTTTCCCTGAAAATTCAGGTTACGTCTTGTGAGTGCACCGGCAGACAGAACGCCTCCATCTAGGATAAGTGCCCTAGAGCAGTCAATTCGCAAGTGTGCGTCCTGATGCGTGATGAACAAGTAGAGAGTTTCGAGTGGGTTTTCCGTGAGTTTTCCGTATGATGGGAGGGCCAGCGCCTAGGACGATACTTACAGGTTAGTACAACTTTTGGCTGTTGTTATGCATTCTTACATCTTACCTGGAATTGAATCTGAATTGATGGAACAAGCTTTTCCGACTTGACTAGTACTAACTGCTGACATGGCTGGCAGACCAAAAGAGAGCTATGGAGGTGGCAATCAGGAAGGATTTTCTAGATGGCGTCCACCAGAGGTGCAATTTGCAAATGGCACGTTCTGAAGAAAGCGAAGGAGAGCCTTGGACCACTGTACATGAAGAAGTGTGAGTTCCAAGTTGGGTTCTATAAAGTTGTAAACCATGTTGACTGCGGATGAGTTTGAGACGTCATGGGGTATCCTGCTTGACAAGTACAACCCGAGGAAGCACCTCTACCCAGATATTTGAAATAAGATCAAAGTGGGCAAAGCCGAGCTTCAAAGGTTTTTTCCGTGCCAAGATGACAAGCATGCAAAGAAACAAAAGTGTGAACAGCCGTACATGCTGCCTGCAAGCCCGATGCAAATTTTTGCTAGGCAATACATGAGGCTCCAGTTTCACCATGAGATGGAGGAAAGCTACGAGAAGAGGACAATGATTGTGAGTTTAATGGCTGTAGACTACTACCTAGTAGTTATGGTTGCTACAAATTGTTCATAGCTAATTTTTTTTATTCCGTTAACAGGGTGTTGTTGTTAGGAGAACAAATCTTGCAGTAGAGCGTCATGCTAGCAAAATATACACAAGAGCCATGTTCAAACAGTTCGGTCGGTTACTCATCGAAGGCACGGCGTACAATGTTATTGAGGTTGAGAAGATGAGGAAGTATGTTACGAGACACAACCAGCAATGCAGCCAAGAGGGAAAATTGGTGTAGGGTTGTCTACAAAGTGATTATGAAGGATGACGGTTCAGAGTTCGAGTGTGAGTGCGGTCAATTCAAGCACATGGGCATGCTGTGGTGTCCTGTCCTAAGGGTAAAAATTCATGATGCATACAGTTTGTTCCCTCACTCTAAGCAAGAAGCATTTGAGTTCATTTTCATTTGTCAGGTCTAGTAGTAGCCGGAATGACATTGGTTGTCGTAATATAGGTGATGGACGTACTTCACCTTGAGGAGACTCCTGCAAAACACATCATGAAGAGGTGGACGAAGGCTGCAAAAGACATTATGCCCGAACACCTATTGTAGTACCAGAAAGACCAGTCGGTTAATATGTCCTTTACATGCAAGCATTTGACTCTCTACATGCAAGTTATGGACGTTTTTCTCCTGGGCAACACGGGTGTGGAAGCTTTTGAGCACATGTCGGCTGGACTGAAGGCATTGCTCGTCCGCGAGCGTCATTCCCGGAGAAGAGGGATGATTTGGGCTTTGAGGACCATCAGAAAAATTTGCTAGCAGGAGGGTTGCCTTTTTTTTGAAAAGGGGGGCTCCCCGGCTTCTGTATCAGAATGATGGATACGGCCATCTTATTAACTAAATAACAAAAAGTGCCAACAAGGTTCCACAGTCTCCAGCGAAAGAAAAAGAAAAAGATAAATGCAGCTCACACAGAGCGACAAACGGCTAGACACAAACTAGCCAAGGAAAAAGGTGCCACAACCGGCTGGCTAAAAATAGATAGGGAAACTAATTGTCTATCCTATTACATGACCGCCATCCAAACCGGTTGAAGATATCCCGAGCTACCATCTCTCAACGGATAGATCCAGTAACCAAATGCTCCCTGGACTCCATCGGAGTGAGTAGCGACCACGAACGAATCAGTGCCGTAGCTCGGAAAATAACCTGTAAGAAATGAAACCGTGATGTTCTGTTAAAAACTAAATCAATTCTGCAATTCCAGATAGTCCATAGCAAAGCGCAAACTCTAACCCGAATATGTCTTGCTAAGTCAGGCTCAACCCCGTTAAACCATGTCCCAAATAATGCACTGACCGAAGTCGGTGGAGTAATATTAAAAGCAATATGGACCGTCCGCCAAAGAACTTGGGCCAACGGGCAATCAAAGAATAAATGCTTAATCGTCTCATCCCGATCACAGAAACTACACCTAGTAGGTCATGTCCAATTACGTTTAATCAAGTTGTCCTTTGTTAAAATAACTTGTTTATAGACAAACCATATAAACACTTTAATTTTTAAAGGAACTTTGACAGCTCAAACATACTTGGAAGTTGGAATAGCATTCGAATTAATAACATCAATATACATTGATTTAACTGTAAAAACTCCAGAACTAGTCAACTTCCAGCGTAATACATCGGATTGGTGAGAAAGTTGAACCTCCAAATCAGTCTCCTAACTAGATGGAGCCATTCTTCCCAACGATTGCCCGCTAGCGACCGTCTAAACTGAATATTAAGGGGGACAGATTAAAATACCGTTGCCACGAACACCTCACGTCGTTGAGTTGCCTGGGAATGGAGAAGATGTATTCTTTGCAAATGGGGTTGCAGACCGTGAAGTCAGTGCATGTCTACCTGTGAGTCTGAATGCACTTGGAGGTCTAGCTGCCCTGGAGAAGCAAAGAGGATTCGGCAGGCCGACGAACAGCCGGGACAAAGCACCATATGAGGGACTGAGTAAACAAACAAGGTTCTGCAGTCTTTGTCGCCGCGAAGGGCACAAGAAAACAACCGCGAAAACCAAGAAAATGCAAGAACTGTGGTATGGAAGGACACGGCGGGAACATCATGCACGAGACCGCTTGGTGGTCCACAGAATCAAATGTGACAAGAAGATTGTAATTTCTATATGTTGTATTATGAGGATTTTCTGGTGTGTTTCATTGAACTTTGCTCCGTGCTTGCTCCTCCCGTTCAGGATGTGAGACTAAACTGTGACATTGAGTACACTAGCTAGGTTGCCTTAGTTATGCGTGATTGCACATGGTTTGGAGAAATATCTGTTTGTTGTGCACCGTCTGTAGGTCACTTCTGCGTGATGCCTACTTGTAGCACTGCAGATGTTAAACATACCATGGGGCTGTTCATGAGTGTTTCCCAGCGGCTCAGCACTATAAGAGTGAGCGACCAGCTGGTGTCTTGGTAGTCATCAGTAGAGATTCAAAACAGGAGTTAAACCGTCATGTGACGGCGCATCTCATAGGAGATAGTTAAGGTAGTTAGGTTGTTAGAGTATCATGTTTATCTCATGTAACCTCTTATCTCTATCTCCTTTCTTGATCTCCAAGCTTGTAATCCAAACCGTATGTATGCGCTGTTATGGGAGGTCGCCCCATCTATTTAACACGAACCCGTCGGCTGAGCAAGGCAAGGCGTTCCGCTAGATCGCACATGGTAATCAGAGCCCCATCTCTTCCCATCTCTGAGATCCCATCTACCGAGCCTAGCCATGTCTTCCTCCTCCTCCTCCGGTGCTTCCAGGCCACCCTCAATGGACAGGTCACCGAGAAGCTAACTGCATGAACTACGTGCTCGGGCGCTGAGTCACCCCTCACCTGCGTGGCGCCGGTGTCTTCGGCTCGTCGGCGGCACCACACGGGCCGCCAGGCTTCATGTCACCAAGGACAAGGATGGCAAAAGCGCTGTGCCCAACCCTCTCCACCCCATCGGGTTCGGGAGGATCAGCAGGTGCTGGGTTACCTACTCAGCACCCTCTCCAAGAGGTTCTCATCGCGGTGACCACGGTCACCACGGCGCCGCGCCTTCTGGACAGCGGTGGCAGGTATGTTTTCCTCGCAGTCCATGAGCGCGTGAATAATATCAGGGCGGCGCTCATCAGCGCGAGAAGGGCAACAAGCGGTTGCTGCCTGCCGCCTCCCTCCGTGGCCTTGCCGGCAGGCTCGCCCGCGGCGGGAAGGCCATCAAGGCAACGAACTCATCTCCTACATCATCCACGGCCTCGACGTCGACTACCAGCCCCTCGTCTCCGCCCTCGACGCACGCGTCACACCGGTCTCTCTCGACGAGCTCTATGCCATGCTCAGCAACTTCGACCAGCGCATGGCTCAGTTCAACCACTCGGGCAGCGGCGGCTTCCGTTCCTCTGCCAACGCTGCCATGCGTGGTCGTGGCGGTGGATCACGTGGTCGTGGCGCCTCTCGCGCAAAAGGACGCTCTGGAGGTCACAGTGGTGGTGGAAACAGCGGCAGTGGCAACAGCCGCTCTGGTGCATCTCGCGGCCGCCGCGGCGGCGGTCCACCTCGGGCCCGTCCGGAGCTCCCTCGCTGTCAAATCTGCGGCAAGCCAGGGCACACCGCGCGGGACTGCTGGTACCGTTATGATGAAGATGATGAGGACTCTCAAGAAGAAGAAAAGGTGGCTGCCGCGGCTGATGGATCCTACGGCATCGACACAAATTGGTATGTTGATAGCGGCGCCACCAACCACATCACCAATGAGCTTGAGAAGGTCGCGATGAAGGAAAAATACCGTGGAAAAGACCACATCCACACGGCAAGTGGAGAAGGTATGCAGATTTGTCACATTGGTCATTCTGTTTTTCGTACCCCTCATCGTCCAATTCATCTCAAGAAAATTTTGCATGTTCCTAGTGCCGCCAAAAGTCTTCTCTCGGTTCATAGAATTGCCCTTGATAATCATGTTTTCCTCGAATTTCATCCATATTTCTTTTTGATCAAGGACCAGGCCACGAAGAAGGTTCTCTATCGAGGTAGATGTGTTCGAGGGCTTTACCCGTTGCTTCCGGAGCTTAGGAGACTCAATAAACAAGCTAATGGTGTTGTCAAAGTTTCGTCAACACGGTGGCACGATCGATTAGGGCATACTGCTTTTTCTTTAGTTGAAAGATTGCTTAGGAAAAATAAACTCCCATTTGTTGGTGAGAGAAATGTCGAAACTATTTGTAATTCCTGCCAATGTGCCAAAAGTCATCAATTACCTTATCCAATATCTATTAGTGTCTCTACCAAACCACTTCAATTGATTTTTTCTGATGTGTGGGGTCCTGCTCCCACTTACATTGGTGAACATGAGTATTATGTAAGCTTCATAGATGACTATAGCAAGTTTGTGTGGATTTATCTTCTCAAAAAGAGATCCGAAGTTTTTCAAGTTTTTCAAAACTTTCAAGCCCTGGTTGAACGAAAATTTGATAGCAAAATCATTGCAGTCCAATCGGACTGGGGGGGTGAGTATGAAAAACTCAACTCCTTCTTCCAAACACTTGGCATATCACATCATGTATCATGCCCTCATGCTCATCAACAGAATGGCTCTGCTGAAAGGAAGCACAGACACATAGTTGAGGTTGGGCTAGCTCTCTTGGCAGGAGCCTCCATGCCCCTAAAATTTTGGGATGAGGCCTTTCTTACTGCCGTCCACATCATCAATATGCTCCCTAGTCGAGTCATCAACAATCAAACTCCAGTAGAAAGACTCCTTCATGTCAAACCAGATTATAAATCTCTTCGTGTTTTTGGGTGTGCTTGTTGGCCTAACCTTCGCCCATACAACAAAAGAAAACTCATGCTCCGCTCAAAACAATGTGTTTTTCTCGGGTATAGCCCTCAACACAAAGGTGTCAAGTGTTTAGATGTATCCACTGGCCGTGTCTACATATCCCGCGATGTCGTTTTTGATGAAACCACCTTCCCCTTCGCCACCCTACATCCAAACGCCGGTGCTCGCCTCCGAGAAGAAATTCTCCTTCTACCTACTCATCTTACCACCATTGATCAAGGGGGTCCGAATCATGATGATCAACTGTTGACTAATCCTGCTACTAATGGTGTGCATGAGTTTTTTGATGATGTTCCAGGAGACAGCAGCGAAAATAATGAAGAAACAAGTGAAAAAAACGCGTCAGCAGTCCCACATCGCATGTGTCTGCATCCAGGAGGCAAATCCTCCTCGGGATTGGCCCCGCAGCAGCAGTTCAGTGGATCCCCCTCGGGATCGGTGCGGGCTGACGCGCCAGACGCGCAGGCGACAGCGCCAGCCGGTCGTGCGGCTGTCTCCAGCCCAGCGCGCGACGCGCGTCACGCCCCGACTGGCGGCGGCTCCAGCGTCTCTCCACGCCAACCCTCGCTCGACACGCGGCAGCCTGAGGTTCGCCAGGACGGCATGCGCTTCCGTGACCAGCCGGTCACGTACAAGCGGCGTGACCAGATTCGCCGACACGGCGGGGTCGATGCTGTGGGACGGGCGTGGATTCCTGTGCGCCCACTTGTGCACAGCAGATCGGCATCAGCCTCGAGGCTGATCTGCCATCATCCACCAATGATGAGGCCCCGGGATCTTCTGTGCATACAGAACACGTTGCACCTCATCAAACTATCACAGAAGATCCGGCGGGAGCTGATTCTGCTACAGGAGCTTCTGCCTCGGGATTTTCTATGGCCGATGATCCCAATGCTGCACCGCCACGACGTACACGACTCCAGCATGGGGTAATACATCCTGTTAATTATAAACACATAACCAAATACGGTATGGTCTGTTCCACAGGTGAACCAGGTGAACCTCAGACACTTCAGGAAGCACTTGGTGATGAAAGATGGAAAAATGCTATGAATGAAGAATACATGGCGCTCAAGAAGAATAAAACTTGGCATTTGGTTCCCCCACAGCAAGGTAAAAATTTAATTGATTGCAAGTGGGTATTCAGAATAAAGAGGAGATCTGATGGAACTATTGATCGCTACAAAGCTAGGCTCGTTGCAAAAGGTTTTAAACAACGGTATGGCATAGACTACGAGGACACTTTTAGTCCAGTTGTTAAGGCTGCCACTATCCGTCTTGTTTTGTCTATTGCCGTTTCCAGGGGATGGAGTCTCAGGCAACTTGATGTTCAGAATGCGTTTCTTCATGGTGTTCTGGAAGAGGGGGTATACATGAAACAACCTCCTGGGTTTGTAAGTAAAAGTGCACCCTCTCATGTTTGCAAGTTGGACAAAGCACTTTATGGTTTGAAACAGGCACCAAGAGCATGGTACTCTCGTCTCTGTCACAAAATGCAAACACTTGGTTTTGTCCCTTCAAAATCTGACACCTCTCTGTTCATCTACAACAAGTCCAATACATGCATATTTGTCTTAATATATGTTGATGATATTATTGTGACAAGCTCATCTGATGAAGCCATCACAGGACTATTAAAAGATTTGAGTGCAGATTTTGCCTTGAAAGATCTTGGAGACTTGCATTATTTTCTTGGGATTGAAGTAAAGAGGCACAAGGATGGACTTCATCTCTCCCAAGAAAAGTATGCAGTTGACTTGGTAAGAAAAGCTGGTCTACAAGGTTGTAAACCTACACCTACTCCATTATCCAGCTCAGAAAAATTGTCTCTTACACAAGGGACTCTCTTGACTCAAGAGGATAGTACCAAATACAGAAGCTTGGTAGGGGCACTTCAATATCTTACTCTTACCAGGCCTGATATTTCGTTTGCTGTCAACAAAGTATGTCAGTTCCTTCATGCACCTACAACTGTTCATTTAACTGCTGCAAAACGCATAGTCAGATATGTCAAAAACACATTGAACACGGGTCTCAATTTCAGCAAGTCATCTTCTACTCTTGTCAATGCTTTTTCTGATTCTGACTGGGCAGGCTGTCTTGATGATAGGCGCTCGCAGATGGATTCACAAAGGCATTGCCAGTCAAGAGTTTTGAAAACTTCAAGTATAATCTCAACCTCATGGAGTTGTGATTAAGGGAGGGTGTTAAACACGTCATGTTATGTGACCGGCGCATCTCATAGGAGATAGTTAAGGTAGTTAGGTTGTTAGAGTATCATGTTTATCTCATGTAACCTCTTATCTCTATCTCCTTTCTTGATCTCCAAGCTTGTAATCCAAACCGCATGTATGCGCTGTTATGGGAGGTGCGCCCCATCTATTTAACACGAACCCGTCGGCCTGAGCAAGGCAAGACATTCTGCTAGTTCGCACATCTTCTTCTTCTAGAAAAAATAGGTAAGTTTCCCTTTCTTGCCATTGGACCATGTCCTGCCTCACCCTTCGTCCGCCTTGGTTTCGCTCGCCTTCTTTCATTGCCGATTCAAGTCTTTTTTTTTCACGCACAGTCGTCGCTGCCAAAAATATCAGGATGCAAATGCCATCTACCCGCCGATCCACCCCGGCTCACCTCCGTATTGGGCTGCTGGGCGCTGCCCCCCTCCACCCTCCTCTCTTCCTCCCCTCCCAAGCAGGCAAGCACAGCCGCCACCTCATACCCCATCAGAGCGCCTTCCCTTCTCCTTTCTCTGTCTCTCTCTTGGAGCCGCCATCGCTCCCCTCCAAATTGCGTACAGTATACGTTCGCCCGCGGCCAGTTGCCTTTTGGCTTCTTGTTCACCCACTTGTGTGCCTTCCGGCGCCTCCCCTGGATGATCTGACAGTCCTGCCATAAGATATGCAACTGTGTTAGCATTGCTGGTATATAATTCGGTTTTTCTCGATGGAGGGACACATTACCAGGCGATGCCTTCTTGGATTTCTCTAGTTCGGCTGTCGCAGAAGCTAGCTGGGGCCGACACTTTTCCAGCTCTTGGGATAACAGGTTGTTCTTCTCCGTAAGCACCTGGTTTACAATGATCCTTAAATCAGTTGAATCAACTGCTTCAAGTCTCGGGGGCTAGTAGTATATGATGTGAGCTCACCCACATATCTTTCAAATATTGGTCTGTGGCTCTGGCAAGCCCATCTCGAGCAGCTCGGATGTACGCATCACCCGAGCTGAAGGCATTGAATGCCTCTGTTGTGAAGCCGGGGTCTCTAAGAGCGGCCCTCCGGCACCGATGGTTCATGGCGCTCTCTACTTCCGAATTTGTGATGGACACATCATCCGAATCCTCTGCCAGAGGACAATCCGGCGGCACTTCCGTACCAGCCCTCGTCGTTACGGCAGGGTCTGGAACCTGGCTATTGGGAGTGTGACAGGCAGGACTCCCGGACATAGTCCGGCGAACGCTCTTCCTGATAAGACGCGAACGGATAATGTCACACTTGGATGTGATTGCCAAAGGTCATCTTTTCAAAGCCATACCTCCTTGATGATGGCTCCGATGTGTCTTCGCTTGCCTTCCTCTTTGAAAGCTTGCCCGGTGCGGGCGCCGCTCTCTTTGGAGTCGCCTCTGGTGCAAGATGGCGCGCCGATCGCCTCCCCTTTGGAGCACGAGATAGTGCGGTGGGTGAGGCAGAATGAGGAAATTCTTTCGGAGGAGATGTCTCCTAATTACTTACGTGTGAGGCAGGAAGAAGTCGGGATAGTCGGCGATGATGGCCACTTCCGTGCCATCATGGCTCGCCTGGTAGAACACCCCATCCTCGAGCTCCACGAATATATCTGGATCCTCTTTGAATCCGGGGTCAAGATCCCGGTTGTGGTCCTCTGGATGTGGGGCAGGGCTGTAGAGCCCCTGGGTGATCTTCCGCCAGTCCTGTTACAAATGGACGGATTAATGTCCATGGAAAGTGACTCATGGAGTAGATTGAGTAGAGTAGTGGGATTGGAACTCACCCAGCTAGGAGGATTGTACACGGAAAATCCATCTCGGCGCTTAATACGAATGAATTCCTCTTTCTCCCCTTTTTATAGTTCGGCCAGTATTTTGTCCAAAGCGGCGGGGGTGTCCTGACCCTTCCGACCGCAGCGGCAGGCGTCATCTACCCCATTACAGTTCCACATGGGAAGCCTTCTGTATTGGAGTGGCTGAACCCCTCATACTATGGAAGTCGCCATTACCTCGACTATTGATAATCCGGACTGGGCGAGTGTCTTTATCTTGCTCAGCAATTGACATACTTCCGCACTATCTTCCTCCTTGAGGCTCCGAGGGCGCCAGCTGTGGCGTTTATTAAACGAAATGCTTGAGAATTCGGGAAGACCCATTCGGATTGGGTCGGGAAGGGCGACGTCCTCGATATAGAACCATTCAGAAGGTCACTCTTAGGATGTCTTCTTCGGTGTGCCGGACAGGTATCCAGTCCCAGCGATGCGCCATACCTCGGCTTCGCCCACTTCAAATATTGATCCTTCTTGGCTGCGAGGGACGAGGCAGAATAGTTTCCTCCAGAATTCAAAATGGGCCTCACAACCCAGGAATATCTCACAAAGAGCAACGTAACCCACGATGTGCAGGATAGAGGCAGGAGTGAAATTGTGCAGTTGGAGGCCATAATACTCCAGAAGCCCTCGGAGGAATGGATGGATTGGAAATCCAACGCCTCTCAACAAGTAGGGAACGAAGCATAGGATGGATTGGGACAATTCTCCACCTGAGCCCCGCCACTGAAGGAAGTCAATCCTACTCGAACGGGGACTAGATCCGCGGGGGGAAGAAATCCTTGTGTCTGCAGCTTTGCTAACTGACTGTGGGATACAGAGCATTTCTCCCAATCGCCTTTTCCGGGGCCGTGAGGGCGGGAGGAAGAGCTGGGAGCGCTAGCCATGTTGGAATGGTTTCTCCTAGCAAGCTCTGAGGATTCCTCGCTTGGTGTGGAATGGATCTGAAAATCCCAATCTCTTTAAATAGACGCCTTTCTTACATGGTCAGGGTGATATGTGCAAAAATACCCCGACCTCTCGTATTCGCTCGACACGTGGAAGCTGAAAGTCATGAAGGTGTGGAAGCCGATGGGCGTGACATTAAATGGAAAGCCGAATACTGCTCTTTAAGTCAGGTACTTTGAAGTAATCGGAGGAGGAACCCCCCTTGCAATGCCGAAGACAATCTGCACGCCGAACACATCATCATTGAAAGATTGGTTCGAGGGCTACTGAGGGAGTGATGGATTAAGGGGTCCTCGGGCGTCCTGCCTATTGACATGGGCCGGACTGATGGGCTGTGAAGATACAAGACCGAAGACTCTCACCTGTGTCCGGATGGGACTCTCCTTGGCTTGGAAGGCAAGCTTGGCGTCTGGATATGAATATTCCTTTCTCTGTAACAGACTTTGTATAACCCTAGTCTCCTACGGTGTCTATATAAATCGGAGGGCTTAGTCCGTACAGGCAATCATAATCATATAGGCTAGACTTCTAGGGTTTTAGCCATTACGGTCTCGTGGTAGATCAACTCTTGTAATACTCATATTCATCAAGATCAATCAAGCAGCAAGTAGGGTATTACCTCCATAGAGAGGGCCCGAGCCTGGGTAAACATCGTGTCCCCCGCCTCCTGTTACCATCAACCTTAGACGCACAGTTCGGGACCCCCTACCCGAGATCCGCCAGTTTTGACACCGACAGGCATGTTCTCCATGTCCAACTGAGCCACCGAGTTTTGTAGGCTTCCAATTCTAGCGGTGGTCGCCTCATTGGCGGAGGGAACTGCTGGTGGAGCTCCAAATAGGAAAGCATCAACAATGGGATCGGCCAATGGCGTCCCAAATGAGTGCATCTTTCCATTGTTTGTCTCTAGGACGACTGCAACCCTAGCCCTAGTGAGGGCAGAGATGTCGGTCGCCCTCTTGAACAAACTGGAACGTCGCTTGTAGAAGGTGAGATCATGATCTTTGTCATTATGGATGTATGCCACACCTGACCGCCGCTCTTTCCTCGGCATACTAATGTGGACAAAGAGGAAGAAACTTACTACTACAAATAGGAAGCACAAGTATCTACAGAAAACTAGAGATTTACGAGTACTGTTGGCTAACCACATATTGGTGTAGGATATGAGAAGATGTACTCCCCTTATATAGAATAAAAGGGTTGTATGGGAGTGCTATTTTATTATGCTAAGACTATGTAAATCTTTACTAATAATTAACATGCATAACTCATAAAAGGTGCTAGTTTATGGATACTATTAACTATCGTCCAAATATACATATGTGAATTCAATGACATCCTCCTTTGAACCACTTATATGTCTTTCTTATGAAGTATTCACATCCATATATAGAACTATTAACACTTCTAAAAAAGAAATATTAAATGATTGCCATTTGACTACATCCATATCCTTATCTAGAAGTATTAATGGGAGTTAAACCCAACTAAGTTTTACTCTAATATACAAAATAATTGTGGTCAAGTTTATTTGGTTGTCAATTGCATCCAAATCCTTTGTTAATCACATTGATTACATCCTAATATATCAGTGATCACATTGATTACATCCATATCATGTACTAGCTATGAACTATCTAACCTAGAAGTGGTCGTCCTTTAATCCATAATATGCTAGTATAACATGGACCTTGCTTTGCGCCTTAACTTAGAAACTGAGATCGCAACGAGGAAAGATGGACTAAAAGAAATTAGAAAATATGGAGCCATTTGGTAAGTCATGGTATAACACATATGTTACTCTGAGCATCAACATGCCTCCTTGGTAAGCCCAGTTCCCACGAAAGATGTGTTTTTATTGGTTACACATGTATATCTTGGGCCCTAGTTTTTTATGGCCCATAAAATAATATGTCCAAGGCTTTTTCGGAAGGAGCCAACACAACCTAACATGTTATATATTAAAAGTAATTGGTGGGCTCACCAGAAAAGGATAAAAATGCTAGAAAATCCCTCAAAACTAAAAAAACGTTCGACTGTCAATCTATTATATATTAAAAGTAATCAACATGGCTCCCTAGAAAAAAGATAAAAAATGCTAAAAAACCCTCAAAAAACAAAATCATCCGACTGTCTATTTAATAGGCTAGAATTTTATAACCATTAGACTAGTTTCTAAGTGAAATAATTACTCACCATTGCCATTATAAAAAAATGGTTCATCCAACTTATTAGGATGTGGACTGATGCCATCTTATTAGGATGTGGGCTGATGCCATATTATAATGGAAAAAATAGTTATGTTCCCATAGTACAAAAAGGACTACTCACACATGAACACAGTGGCAACAATGTTCATGTAAATGATCTCTGTGATGAATTCCTCCTTCGCAGAATACCTGATTGGATCTTCACGGAGCGGAGAGGTGGGCGGCGCAAAAATCCTCTGTTAATATTTGTGAGGGTTTTGGGAGTATATAAAGGCAGCGGAAGAAAGAGGCGCCGGAGGCGACATCTATGGCTGCCATGCTCCCCCTTGGATGCTAGTGCCGATCAGTGGCATGTGGCCTAGGGGGTCCAGGTCCCTCCGGCTTCATTTCCTCATGAAACTTAGTATTTTTTCCTGGTTTTTTGGTCCCTGGAAAGTTGATTTTTCTAAAATCCAAAAAATCAACAACTGGCACTTTGCACTGAATTAATAGGTTAATCAAGAAAATATAAAATTTGATGCCAATACTATGCTGATATAGTTATAGCATGATAAAATAAAAAAAATATAGATAGATATAGGACATATCAATTGGCATGAATAAATTAATGTTTTTCTAGGGTTCGTTAATACTCGGCAATATTGTTCTCCTAGATAACCAGATAGACACAAGGTACTCCTTGATTCCTATTGGTTCGATGTCCAGGCTAAAATTGTGACTAGCACGAATAAATTGATGGCTTTCTCTATCGCTCAGTATTACTTGATGACACTTTTCTGCTAGGTAGCTGGACAGAAGCGAGGTTCTTCCTACCAATTAAAAATGGGAGACTTCGACTATGTAGCCATCGGCACGTTAATCCAAGCTAAAATGGTGACAAGCATGAATAAATCGTTATCTTTCTCTAAGGCTCATTAATAATTCATGGTACTATTCGGTTGGATAGCCAGACAGAAGTAATTTACTCCTTGTCAATTTGAGGGGACGACTCTTGGCATCTAGGCATCTATCTAGTGACTAGGACGAATAAATTGATGTCTTTCTCTACAACAAATGAGTGATGGTACTATTCGGTTAGACAACTAGACAGAAGCAAGGTACTCCCTGGTTCCTGCCGATTCAAGGCGGATGGCTCATGGTACTATGTGCATTAATCCAAACCGAAATGGTGACTAGCACGAATAAATCCATGTCTTTCTTTTTGGCTCTTTAATACTTCCACATTTTGACTAGGTTTAGGTTGTTCTTCTATAAAAGTGGCTACATGTGTTGATTAACTGATGTGTTCTATGAGATGGTCGTTATGTCCTTTTAAGTTTGTTGTAATTGCAATGATTAATGGCATACTTTAAAATTAATCCAATTTACAATATCTTCATGGAGTGCTCTAGATCCACGGTACTTTTCAATGTTGTTAATGGTGCATATGTGGTATCAATGGATCACAGGTGGCCACCATCTCTTCACATGTCTACTATGGTTCTAATTTCTTGATAAGTCATATTCACGTCTATTAAGAAAACCTTGATTTCTCACATTCATTAATTCATATATGAGATGCAGTTGTTGTTCTTGGTAGTGTTATGCAACCATAAAAAGTAATGGATTCTAGGTTCTTGAGTTGAAGTTTGGACTTGTGCTATCTTTTAATTTAATTATTTAGTAAGCATGGCTTTTTTTAGTTGACATGCTAATGTTTGCCTCATAATATTCTAATAGGTGCATTGTTGTGAATACATTTTCCACTTCCTTCATTCGTAAGATGACAATGATCTAAACAACAACAACAAAAGTGTAGGTACTGATGAAAAAACATCATGGACCAAGATTTGGAACACTAAGCATGCATATTTTTCCCAAACATCCTAATTAAGATAGTAGTCCAAAGGATAATGAATTTGGAAATAAATGTATTTTATTTCAATATATCTCTTACATGGAAGCGCTAACTAGCATCTACAACAGCTCTCCATAGTCTGTAAGAATATCAACATCTTGTCCAGTGGAAGAGGGCGGCACATCAACCCACCCACCATTTACCATGGAAGATTGTCCTAGATTCATACCGCTAGAGCCTAAGTAAGCATCCATCCCTAGGAAACTGTTGTAGTACAACTGATCTAATAGAGCATAACCCCATTCTGTGTTAAATGGGTCATCAATAGAAAAAGCATTGCCACTCGAGTACCCGAATAGTGGAGAGTCCTCCAAATTCTGCCCAGAAGTTGAGTCATGGTTTGCATCATTTTGTTGTGGTTGCACTATGTTGCAATGACTTTCATAGTTCTGAACATTCAACTCCTCTGGTGGAGTTTGCTCATGTACCTGATTTGGTATGGGTTGGTCCTGGGAAGCCAAGTGTGGAGCTAAAGATGGTGGTGCAGAATGGAACATTAGTGACTGCATAGGAAAAAGTGGTGCTGAAGTTTGTTCTGGTTGTGATGGTAGTGGATCTAAAGGTAGCTGGAGTTGTGAGAGATTGTGAGGCCATGATGACTGCATAAGTGAATGAGTAGTACCCAAATGATCCGCCGGCAGAACACTTGGTAGTTGCAGATCTTGTGCCACACATGTGCCACCAGTCTTGTCTTCACGACCATGCAATGGAGGTAGATGGAATCTAATGTCTTTTTGGACCCGAGATAGCTCACTGAAGAGCTTGTTCAGATCTTCAAGACTGAGATCTTTTTCCTTTGTGAAGATAAGATTTGCCACCATACCTGGATTCTCTTCTTGTATATTTTTCATACGAAGGATGGAAAGTTCGTATTTGTCTTCCTCGGCCATCTTCTCCGTGTCCAAATGAGCCACCTCGTTTTGTAGGCTTCCAATCCTAGCGGTGGTTGCCTCGTCGGTGGAGGGAACTGCTGGTGGATCTCCAAATAGGAAAGCATCAACAATGGGATCGGCCAATGGCGTCCCAAACGAGTGCATCTTTCCATTGTTTGTTTATAGGACGACCGCAACCCTAGCCCTAGTGAGGGCATAGATGTCAGTCGCCCTCTTGAACAAAACAGAATGTCGCTTGTAGAAGGTGAGATCACGGTCTTTGTCATTGTGGATGTATGCTCCAGAGGCCCTTTAGCCCCGATTTTGGAACCGGGACTAAAGGGTCGGGACTAAAGTCCAATCTGGGACCGGGACAGAAGGGGCTCCACGTGGCCGCTGCGGGGCGCCAAGCAGGAGGACCTTTAGTCTCGGTTGGTAATACCAACCGGGACCAAAAGGCCTCCACGCGTCAGCAGCTAGTAGGAGTTGGGGTTTTTGTTTTCTTAAAGGGGGGGGGGGGTAGATGGTTTTCGAGGGTTAATTTAGTGGGTTGATCATATTGTGTTAGCCAACTAATAGAGAGATGTGACCTCTCTTTCTCCGCGCTTGATCGACGCTAACTACTATACGTATAGAGAGAACTCGACATGCTTGCTAGTAAGAAAATGAAGGAACCATTAATTGCAGAAGATCGTCATGAACATATATATACAGAGAGAAGTGAGACCTCTCTTTTTCTGAGAGATTGGTCGAACAACATGTTTTCGTATATCTATCTGACACTACTACATATATACAATATAACATGTCTTACAATTCCTAACATCTAAAATTGGTTCCAACTTCCACATGGTATTCTCCGGCTTTAGGTATGACGTTGTCAAGAATGAATACCGCCAATTCCTCTTGAGTTGCTCGTATGTGATCATGTGGTAGGAGTTCATCCCGCATCTACCACAACTAATTTAAAGAAGGGGGTCAATACATATATATGAATGAAACTCAACACAATTGATGGTAATAAAATAAAATTGTGAATATTTTTGTTTACGTACTTCATATTGCTCTTCAGAGTAGCCCCGCTTAGAGGCTGTCGAGTTGTAGATGAACTCGCAAACGTAGTATCCACAAAAATCATTCCCAGCTTCCTGCCACAAGCACTTCACGAGAAGTAGAGTTCAATCAAACTTTTAATCAAGCATGCTAAATGGTATTGATGAAACTAGCTAGAATCAATGGGAGATGCGCAGAACTAGCTAGTAGTACGTACTTTCGGGTGTGTAAATTGTAGCTCCGTCGGCGGTCCCGGAACAATTACGGTGAACAAAGAGGAAGAAACTAACTACTACAAATAGGAAGCACAAGGATCTACAGAAAACTAGAGATTTAGGGGTACTGTTGGCTAACCACATATTGGTGTAGGATATGAGAAGATGCACTCCCCTTATATAGAATTAAAAGGGTTGTATGGCAGTGCTATTTGACTATACAAAGACCATGTAAATCTTTAGTAAAAATTAACATACATAACTCATAAAAAGTGTTATTTATGGATACTATTAATTATCGTCCAAATATACATATGTGAGTGCATCCACATCCTTCTTTGCAACCACTGATATGTATTTCTTCTGATGTAAGTATTCACATCCATATATAGAACTATTAACACTTCTAAAAATAGAAATATTAAATGATTGCCATCTGACCACATCCATATCATTTTCTAGAAGTATTAATGGGAGTTAAACCCAACTAAGTTTTACTCTAATATACAAAATAAATTATGGTCAAATTTATTTGGTTGTTAACTGCGTCCAAATCCTTTGTTGATCACATTGATTACATCCTAATGTATGAGTGATCATATTGATCACATCCATATCCTTTACTAGGAACTACGTAATCTAGAAGTGGTCGTCATTTAATCCATAATATCCAAATATAACATGGACCTTGCTTTGTGGCTTAACTTAGAAATTGAGATACCAACTAGGAAAGATACACTAAGAGCAACTAGAAAATACTAGGACATTTGGTAAGTCATGGTATAACACATATGTTACTCGGAGCATCGACCTGCCTCCTTGGTAAGCCCAGTTCCCGCGGAAGATGTGTTTTTATCGGTTACACATGTATATCTTGGGCCCTAGTTTTTTATGGCCCATAAAATAATATGTGTAAGTCTTTTTCTGGAAGGATCCAACACAACCTAATCTATTATGTATTAAAAGTAATTGATGGGCTCACCAGAAAAATATAAAAATGCTAGAAAATAATTTAAAAATAAAAACAACTAACTATCTATTTATTATATATTAAAGCAATTGACGGGCTCACCAGAAAAAAGATAAAAATGCTAGAAGATCTCTCAAAAATCAAAAACATCCGACTATCTATTTAATAGGCTAATATTTTATAACCATTAGATTAGTTTTAAGTGAAATAATTAAGCACCATTGCCTTTATAAGAAAAAAGTGTTTCATCTAACTTACTAGGGCGTGGGCTGATGCCATCTTATTAGGACGTGGGCTGATGCCATATTATATTGGAAAAAAAGGTTATGTTCCCATAGTACAAACAGGACGCTCAGACATGAACACAGTGGCAGCAATGTTCATGTAAATGATCTTTGTGATTAATTCCCCCTGGGTAGAGTACCTGAAAAAGCCTCCAGACTGATCTCCCCGGAGCAGAGATGTGGGCGGCGTAAAAATCTGCTGTTAATATTTCTGAGGTTTTTGGGAGTATATAAAGGCAGCGGAAGAAAGATGCGATGGAGGCAACCTCTATGGCGGCCATGCTCCCCCTTGGATGCTCATGCCGACCTGTGGCATATGGCCTAGGGGGGGCAGGTGGGTCTAGGTCCCTCCGGCTTCATTTCTTCATGAAACTTAGTATTTTTCTAGTTTTTTGGTCCCTAAAAAGATGATTTTTTGAAAATCCAAGAAAATAACAACTGGCACTTTGCAATGAACTAATAGGTTAATCAAGAAAAACTATAAAAGTTGATGCCAATACTATGCCATTATGATACAAGTATAGCATGAAACAATAAAAACTTCTTGATACATATAGGACATATCACCTGGCATGAATAAATTGATGTTGTTCTAGGGCCTGTTAATACTTCAATATTCTTCTCCTAGATAACGAGACACAAGGTACTCCTTGGTTCCTACGGGTTCGATGTCCAAGCTAAAATTGTGACTAGCATGAATAAATTGATGGCTTTCTCTATCGCTCACTATTACTTGATGACACTTTTTAGCTAGGTAGTTGGACAGAAGCGAGGTTATTCCTACCAATTAGTAATGGGCGGCTCCCATTACGTAGCCATCTGCACGTTACTACAAGCTAAAATGGTGACACACATGAATAAATCTTTATATTTCTCCATGGCTCATTAATAATGCATGGTACTATTCGGTTGGATAGCCACACAAAAGTAATGTACTCCTTTTCAATTTGAGGGGACGAATCTTGGCCTGTATCCATATGTCTGGTGACTAGCATGAATAAATTGGTGTCTTTCTCTACAACAAATGATTGATGGTACTATTCGCCCAGACAAGCAGACAGAAGCAAGGCACTCCCTGGTTCCCAGCCGATTCAAGGCGGATGGCTACTGGTAATATGTGCATTAATCCAAACTGAAACGGTGACTAGCACGAATAAATCGATATCTTTCTTTTTGGCTCTTTAGTACTTCCACTTTTCGACTAGGTTATCCGAAAGCATGAGGTGGGCAGCTCCTGATACGGAGCCGCATGCACATTAATCCATGCTAAAATGGTGACTTGCACAAATATATCAATGTCTTTCTCTAGGGCTCATTAACACTTGATGGTGTCCTTTGGTTGGAAAACTGGACAGAAAGCAAGGTATTTCATGATTTCTTGTCCATATAGGGTGGATGGCTCCATGCACGACCAGTTACACATTAATCCAGGCTCGTCTAACACGAATAAATGGATGTCTTTCTCTATGTATCATTAATAATTGATGGCGCTCTTTAGTTAGGCGGTGTGCAAAAGCAAGGTACTCCCTTCTGATTTCGGGTGGTTGTGAGGCCACTAGACGGACACAAGCAAGATAATCCCTGTCATTTGGAGGGATATTTTAATATTATTTTTTATCACATAAATTTCAATAATATAACCCTAAAATATAATATTTCACCAGTAGTACTTCGACATGTCGGTGCCAACAACGACGGGTATCGTTGGCACTACCAATGATACATCTGTTGTTGTTTTGAGTCACATGGGCCATCATCAGTGCATCTTGCATCAGCCCTCTCGCATGACACACTCATACAGAGCTAGCTACGTTAGATCGTGTACAATGGTGCTATCTTCGCAATGTCACCTAAGATCACTGGTAAGTTAGAAAAGGGCGAATGGAGGAAAAAAAAGGCTTGCCATCTCTTACCTAAGAGATGGTCTCTCAGTAAAGAAGATAAGACAAATCCATCCATTGTACTAGATGTCGTCTCTTAGCTACATAGTTTCTAGTTTAATCTTAACCATCACATTCATTTAAGAGCACACTAGTAGAAAAGGGGGCAATGGTCCAGGTCGGGCCAGCCCATTAGTCCCGGTTCAATCCAGAACCGGGACCAATGGGGGCATTGGACCCGGTTCGTGAGCCACGGGGGCCGGCCGGGCCACATGGGCCATTGGTCCCGGATCGACTGGACCTATTGGTCCCGGTTGGTGGGATGAACCGGGACCAATGGGCCTCGCTCCTGGCCCACCACCATTGGTCCCGGTTGGTGGCTTGAACCGGGACCAAAGGCTGCCCTTTAGTCCCGGTTCTGGCCACGAACCGGGACCAATTAGTTGCCTATATATACCCCTCGCCCGCGAGCAGAGCACTCCCACTGCTCTGGTTTTCGTGGCCGGCGAGGGGAGAGCTTTGTGGTGCTCTAGCTCACCTCCTATGCACGTGAGGTGTTCGATGGAATGCCCGAGCCACACTACTTAAGCTTTCTCCTCTCCAAGCTCGACCTCCAAGCTCCATTTTCCTCAATATTTGTCTAGGTTTTGTGGTCCGTCACGTCCCGTCCCCGTCTTCACCGCCGTCGATCGCCCGCGCCGATCTCGTCGCCGGTACCACCATGGTGAGCCTCTTGTTCTTATCTTCTTTCTGAAAGGAAAAAAAATTCTTACTTGTATGTTTATATAGATACTTGTATAATTTTCTTACTTTTATTATTGCATCTTATATAGTGCGATGGTTTTGGTATCCGCCCCCGTGGGCCCTCGTCCTGTCTATGATTCGGATGTGGTATATATTATCTTTTAATAACTATTGGTTCATTTATTGTTTATGACAATTATGCCGACCAACGTGACATAGATTTTATTTATCTAGGAGGTTGTTGAACCAGAAATTCCAACCGAACCTATTGTCGAGAGGTTAAATTTAGTTGAAGAAGAAAACAATTTGTTGAAGGAAAAAATTAGAAAAATTGAGGAGGAGAAGATGATATTGGAGTTGCATGTTGCGGATGTCGTTGATGATCACAAGATCAAGATGGATGCAATGCGCTTGAAGATTAGAAAGATTAGAAAATATGCCATTCATACCGAGGCTTTGTTTCATTATGCTGTTGGATCAGTTGTTACATTGGTTGCGATTATGATCGCATTTGTTTTCGCAAATGTTTTACATAGTTTCAGTGTATGGTTTAATTAATTTAGATGCTCTGCAGAGCTTTATGTTGTTAGATGAGAACTATGTATGTACTTTGGTTTTAATGTGATGATGAACTTCTATTAATTTGGTCACTTAATTATATTCATGATGTTCTCTAATGATTTTTGACACACTTAATTATATATAATGCACGCAGATGAACCGGCAATGGATGTACGGTTCAAGACACACCTCGAGTACATTAAGGCGTGCATGATTTTCTCGAAGTGGCTGAGGCAAACAAGCAGAATGGTTTTATGTGTTGTCCATGCCCTATATGTGGGAATACGAAGTCTTACTCTGACCGGAAAATCCTCCACACCCACCTGCTTTACAAGGGTTTCATGCCACACTATATTGTTTGGACGAGGCACGGAGAAATAGGGGTTATGATGGAAGACGGCGAAGAAGAAGAGTACGATGCCAACTATGTGCCCCCTGAATACGGTGATGCTACTGAACATCAAGAGGAACCAGACGATGTGCACAATGATGCTGCAACGGGCGAAGCTGCTGAAGATCAAGAGGAACCAGACGATGTGCCCGATGATGATGATGGTCTCCGTCGGGTCATTGTCGATGCAAGGACGCAATGCGAAAGTCAAAAGGAGAAGCTGAAGTTCGATCGCATGTTAGAGGACCACAAAAAAGGGTTGTACCCCAATTGCGAAGATGGCAACACAAAGCTCGGTACCGTACTGGAATTTCTGCAGTGGAAGGCAGAGAATGTTGTGCCTGACAAAGGATTTGAGAAGCTACTGAAAGTATTGAAGAATAAGCTTCCAAAGGATAACGAATTGCCCGACAGTACATACGCAGCAAAGAAGGTCATATGCCCTCTAGGATTGGAGGTGCAGAAGATACATGCATGCCCTAATGACTGCATCCTCTACCGCGGTGCGTACAAGGATCTAAACGCATGCCCGGTATGCGGTGCATTACGGTATAAGATCAGACGAGATGACCCTGGTGATGTTGACGGTGAGCCCCCCAAGAAGAGGGTTCCTGCGAAGGTGATGTGGTATGCTCCTATAATACCACGGTTGAAACGTTTGTTCAGAAACGGAGAGCATGCCAAGTTGATGCGATGGCACAGTGAGGACCGTAAGAAAGACGGGAAGTTGAGAGCACCCGCTGACGGGTCGCAGTGGAGAAAAATCAAGAGAAAGTACTAGGATGAGTTTGCAAGTGAGCCAAGGAACGTATAGTTTGCTTTAAGCGCGGATGGCATAAATCCTTTCGGGGAGCAGAGCAGCAATCACAGCACCTGGCCCGTGACTCTATGTATGTATAACCTTCCTCCTTGGATGTGCATGAAGCGGAAGTTCATTATGATGCCAGTTCTCATCCAAGTCCCTAAGCAACCCGGCAACGACATTGATGTGTACCTAAGGCCATTAGCTGAAGAACTTCTACAGCTGTGGAATGGAAACAGTATACGTACATGGGATGAGCACAAACAGGAGGAATTTTACCTAAAGGTGTTGCTGTTCATGACCATCAACGATTGGCCCGCTCTCAGTAACCTTTCAGGACAAACAAACAAGGGATACCACGCATGCACGCACTGTTTACTTGACACCGATAGTATATACCTGGCAAGCTCCAGGAAGAATGTGTACATGGGCCATTGTCGATTTCTTCCGACCAACCATCAATGTCGAAACAAAGGCAAGCATTTCAAAGGCGAGGCAGATCATCGTAAGAAGCCCGCCATGCGTACCGGTGATCACGTACTTGCTATGGTCAATGATTTACACATAATCTCTGGAAAGGGTCCCGGCGGACTAGCTGTTCCGAGTGACGCTGGGGGACACGCACCCATGTGGAAGAAGAAATCTATATTTTGGGACCTACCCTACTGGAAAGACCTAGAGGTCCGCTCTTCAATCGACGTGATGCACGTGACGAAGAACCTTTGCGTGAACCTGCTAGGCTTCTTGGGCGTGTATGGGAAGACAAAAGATACAGCTGAGGCACGGGAGGACCTACAACGTTTGCACGAAAAAGACGGCATGCCTCCAAAGCAATATGAAGGTCCCGCCAGCTATGCTCTTACCAAAGAAGAGAAGGAAATCTTCTTTGAATGCCTGCTTAGTATGAAGGTCCCGACTGACTTCTCGTCTAATATAAAAGGAATAATAAATATGGCAGAGAAAAAGTTTCAGAACCTAAAGTCTCATGACTGCCACGTGATTATGATGCAACTGCTTCCGGTTGCATTGAGGGGGCTTCTACTGGAAAACGTCCGATTAGCCATTGTGAAGCTATGTGCATTCCTCAATGCAATCTCTCAGAAGGTGATCGATCCAGAAATCGTATCAACGCTAAGGAGTGATGTGGCGCAATGTCTTGTCAGTTTCGAGCTGGTGTTCCCACCATCCTTCTTCAATATCATGACGCACGCCCTAGTTCATCTAGTTGACGAGATTGTCATTCTGGGCCCCGTATTTCTACACAATATGTACCCCTTTGAGAGGTTCATGGGAGTCCTAAAGAAATATGTCTGTAACCGTGCTAGGCCATAAGGAAGCATCTCCATGGGCCATCAAACAGAGGATGTCATCGGGTTTTGTGTTGACTTCATTCCTGGCCTTAAGAAGATAGGTCTCCCTAAATCGCGGTATGAGGGGAGACTGACTGGAAAAGACACGCTTGGAAGGGACTCAATAATATGCAGGGACGGATATTCTTGGTCTCAAGCACACTACATAGTTCTACAGAACTCTACCTTGGTGACCCCGTATGTCGATGAACACAAGAACAGTCTGCGCTCCAAACACCCGGAGCAGTGCGACGACTGGATTACATGTGAACACATTAGGACTTTCAGCAGTTGGTTGGAAGCACGTCTCAGAGGTGACAACACTGTTTGTGATGAGCTGTACTTGTTGTCCAGGGGAGCATCTTTGACTGTATTGATTTGGAAAGGATACGAGATAAATGGGAATACATTTTACACGATTGACCAAGATCAAAAGAGCACCAACCAAAACAGCGGTGTCCGCTTTGATGCAACAACCGAGAGGGGAAAGGACACATATTATGGTTACATAGTGGACATATGGGAACTTGACTACGGACATGATTTTAAGGTCCCTTTGTTTAAGTGCAAATGGGTCAATCTGTCAGGAGGCGGGGTACAAGTAGACCCACAGTACGAAATGACAACAGTGGATCTGAAAAATCTTGGGTACACTGACAAACCGTTCGTCTTAGCCAATGATATGGCACAGGTTATCTATGTGAAGGACATGTCTACCAGACTGAGAAAGAGAAAAGATAAGGAAGCGAATACATCATACGATGAGCCAAAGCGCCACATAGTTCTTTCAGGAAAAAGGGACATCGTGGGAGTGGAGGGCAAGACAGACATGTCTGAAGATTATGAAAAGTTTCATGAAATTCCTCCCTTCAAAGTCAAGGTTGACCCCAGCATCCTGATAAACGATGAAGATTATCCATGGTTACGGCGCAATAAGCAAATGACACAAGCGAAGAAAAAGTGAAGACTTTCTCCCGCAACTATTATGATGATACCATGCCAACTTTGTAACTGACGAGTATGATACCATTGTCCGTTTTGTACATGCACATGCTATCTGGGTCAATTTATGATACCATGCCAACTTTCAACTTTTTCAGAGTTCATTTGAAATGCTTTAATGTCTCATGGTTCGGCCCTCGTTATAATTAAAAATAGCGACAATAAGTATTTTGTTGTAAGTAGAAACAAAAGAAAATAAATAAAGCAAGAATAAAACAAAAAAAGTGTTTTCAAATTTGAAAACTAATGGCACTAACAGAAAGTTTATAATTTTCCTAAAACTAAAAGCAAAACGAATTAAAAAATAAAGCAAAAAACAAAAGAAAATAAATAATGCAGAAAGCAAAACAAAAAACTGGAAAAAAAAATAAAAATAGCAACAATAAGTAAAGTAAACAAAAAAACAAAAAAATGCCTTCTACTGGGCCCCCACAGCCTGAATACGACTAGAAACCCAACTATGGGCCAGGATTCAGGCCCGCAGTAGGCCCAGAAGGCCCATCAGGCAAAGCAATAGCAAGTAGGCCCGAAAGCCTACGGTGGAGAGGAGCTCGAGAGGGGTGCGGCAGTGGGGCTTATAAATCACTGTGCGCCCCTCTGAACTAGCGAGGTGGGACTAAACTTTGGCCCCGACGCGGGCAGCACAGGGGCCTTTGGTCCTGGTTGGTGGCACCAACCGGGACTAAAGGGGGGCATTGGTCCCGGTTGGTGGCACCAACCGGTACCTAAGGCGGCCGCTTCCCGCCCTTTGGGCTGCCGAAAAAGAGGCCTTTGGTCCCGGTTGGTGCACCAACCGGGACTAAAGGGTGCATTAGTCCCGGTTGGTTTCACGAACCGGACCAATGGATTTGCTATATAAGCAAACACTTTGCAAAAATTCAGAATTTCATCGCCAGTTGCCCCTGACGACGCCGACCTCCTCGACGCCGCTAGGATGCTCCACCTCGCCGTCGTCGCCGCCGCCGCCAAGGCCGTCGCCTCCCCGAGCCCGCGCCGTCCTCATCGCTGCCTCCCGAGCCGCGCCGTCCTCGTCCCGTCGCCGCGTGCCTCCCGAGCCCACCTCCTCGTCCTGTCGCCGTGTGCCTCCTGAGACCGCCGTCCCGTCACAGCGTGCCGCCCGAGCCCCTGCCCCATCCGTCCCGTGGCGGCGCCTCGCCGCCAGCTGTGAGCCGCCCGCCGCCCTGCTCTTTTTTTTCATTTTATTAGTTTAATTTTTGCTCATATATATATATATATATATATATATATATATATATATATATATATATATATATATATATATGTGTATGTATGTGGCTATGGCTCTGTTTTTCATTTTATTAGTTTAGTTTTTTGTTCATATATATATATAATGTATATGTCTATGTATGTGGCTATGTGTATGTAGATGTTCAAAATGTATAAAAAATTGTTCAGAGCATGTTTTTGTTCATATATGTATTTTTGTTCATATGTGTATTAATGTTTTCATATATGCAAAAGATAGATTTTTAGAAAAGTTAGGATTTTTTTCTGTTCATAGATGTTTTTGGTGATATTAATTATTGTAGAATATGCAAATGTTTTCTATTTGAACAATTTTTTAAAACAAGCAATACTAAAAGAATGAGAGGAAAAGGAAAATAAGAATAGGAAGAAAGGAGAAGAAGAGGAGAGGAAGAAGAGGAGAAATAAATAAGAAGAGGAAAAAAGAAGAAAAGGAAGAGGAGAAGAAGAAAGGAATAGAGGAGAAGAATAAAAATAGAAAATTCTTCTCCTCTATTCCTTTCTTCTTCTCCTCTTTTTTTTTCTTTTTTTTCTTCTTCTTCTTCCTTCTTCCTTCTTCCTCTTTTCTTCCTTTTCCTTATTTTCCTTTCTCGAGGGAGAAGAAGAAAAAGAAGAGGAGAAGAAGAAGAAAGGAATAGAGGAGAAAGAAGAAACTTCAACACGGGGGTACCGATACCCCTCCCGATAACATTATTTTCCCATGTATATGTATGTCGCGTTGTTGTCGATATAACCCCTCGAGATAACTCCGACATGAGGGGCGGTCGATATATATACCCCCTCTCGACCGTGATAACTTATACAACGGCAGCACCCCCTCGGCCCTCTCGCTCGACCAAAACTCTCGAGGACACCCAAACCCTAGAGAGAAAACGATGTTGGTCTCCTACCCCCTCCCGCCGCGCCCCTACCCGACAAATTAACTCTCTCGAGGCCACCCAAATTTACCAAGTTAAAAGAGCGTTGTCGTCGAGGCCACCCCAAACCCTTGAAGCGTTGTGTCGAGGCGACCCCAAACCCTAGAGAAGCAGCGTCGAGGCCACTAACATGATTCCTTATTGTGATTAGCTAGCTAGTTCTACGTTTGCCACTATATATATATATATATATATATATATATATATATATATATATATATATATATATATATATATATATATATATATATATATATATATATATATATCCATCTGTACCATGTTTGAATAATAATTGACATGTTGTAAATATTTGCAGAAACTATGGAGCACTCCCGAGACAAAGAAACAGAAGCGATGTTGGGGGACATAATCGCACAAGGAAGTGATGAAGTTGCGCCATTTCTCAACGACACCGATGGTCAGGAAGAACTGGGTGAAGAAGAGGGCTATGTTCATGATGGCTTCGGCCCATTAATGCCGGTACAAGAAGAGGACTATGTTCATGATGGCTCCGATGACATAATGGAGGTACAAGAAGGAGACAGTGCTAACTGCTCCGGTGACCGAACCGAGTCCAGCCAGCTATATATATATTAGTTAAGCCCGTGCTGACTAGTTAATTGATGCATCCATTGTTTTGGTATATGTACACATATTAATTACTCTCGTCTTTCTTCTTTATAATTTCTAGCCCTCCGGATCGAGCACAACTTCGGTAAGGAGACGAGGCCCGAAGAAAAAGTTGAGCTCGGATGAAAAGTTTGAGATCATAGAAATCGCGCCCGACGGCGAACCGATTGAACCCATCCGGACAAAGCGCACATTTTCTGCTCAGTGTGGGGTTCTTGTTAGGGACAAGATCCCGATCAGCATCCAACAATGGTATAAGCCTAAGGAGGAAGACCCTGAGGTGTCTTATGTCAATGATATGCAGAAAGAAGATCTTTGGACTCAGCTGAAGGCAAATTTCACCCTACCGCCAGAGGAGGATCCGGAGAAGCCAGTTAAAGAGCAATTAATCAAGTCTTGTGCTCTTAAGAAGATGGCAACCCTATTCAGGAGGTGGAGGAAAGAGCTGAACAAGTTTGTTGACAAAAAAAAGACACCAGAATTCATCGGCAAATATGAGAAGATCAAAGATCACTGGCCCGCATTTGTGGCCCACAAGACATCGGAAAAGAGTAAGAAGATGTCAGCGACAAACAAGCAAAATGCTGCGAAGAAGATGCTTCACCATCGCACGGGGTCAGGTGGCTACCTCAAAGCCCGGCCTAAGTGGTCCAAGGATGAGCATGATCTGCTTGAAAAAGGGATCGAACCAGAGACAATGTCTTGGCAGACCGCTTGCGGACTTGGTTCTTCGGGGCTGGCGGAACCTTGGACCCTGTATCAGGGAAGTGCCATTGGACGGACGAGCAACTGCAAATACCAGTCAAGAACCTTCGACACTATATCGATGCAGCGCAGCGAGGGACGTTCGTTCCAGACAGGGAGAAGGACGAGCTCACAATGGCCCTCGGGAATCATGAGCACCCTGGACAGACACGAGGCACGCCAGGCTCCATTCCGTGGAAGGTTGGTTTTCCGGACACAGGGGGTTACAAAACCCATGAGAGGAGGAAGAAACTGGAGCAGGGCCAACTGCAGGCGCTGCACGAAAGGGTAATGGGGCTAGAGGAACGAGAAGGGGAACGAGAAGCAGCAGATCGCAGCAAACGACCTGCCGAAGCTTCCCCCGAAGCTACCCCGCCATCTCAGCGGAGAAGCAACATGGCTTCCACCGAGCTGCTTCAGCCGGAGCATGTCTTGACGGCTCCTGCCAGCTATCCCGTGGATGATATCATGGAGTCTGAAAATTGCCACATTATGGCGCGATGGATGAATTTGAAGGTCAAGGCGGCTGTTGGCTCTGTGTATCCTAGTGGACCCGGCACAACTTATCACTGCCAGCCAATTCCAGAAGGATATGCTAAGGTGATGGTGGATGTAATAACGGAGTGATTTGAGGACCTCCTGCTTGACCACCCTACCGGTGAAGGGGAGACTAGGCTGGGTTCTGCTCTGAAGACTCCATGCCTATGGCGGAAGGAGCTCATCAACCTTCCGAACTGGACGCCTCCGCCTCCTCCTCCTCCGGCGAGTCAGGGCACTCCGCCTCCTCCACCGCCTCCTCCTCCGGTGAGTGACGATCAGGGCACGCGTGGCGGCACTCCGCCTCCTTCTCCGGTGCATGGCGGCACTCCGCCTCCTTCGCCGTCTGCGCCGGCGCTCCCGAGCAGCCAGCAGCCTCCTCCTTCTCCGCCTCGCCAGCAAGGGCGAAAGAGACCTGCCGCCGCCCCGGCTGCTCCGGCGCGTCGTGGTCCTTCTCCTCCGCCTCGTAAGCAAGCACGAAAGAAGACAGAAGCCGCAGCCGCTCCGTCTGCTCCGGCGTCTAGCAGCACAACCAGAGGCGGGAGGCAATACAGATACGGTCCACCTCTCAAGCCTCTAGAGAAGTTACCGTACGAGAGGACCGAGGAGGAAAACGATACGATCGTGCGGACCCACGTGAAGGAGTTCTTTGAAGGGGTGAAAGCAAAGAGACATCCACCTCCGGAGGAGAACGTAGATCCGATGAAAGCAAAGCGCACTCTCGATGCCCTGAGGAAACCGGCAAAGTCTCCGCCGAGAACCAACTATGAGCGCATTACTAAACAGACATATCTCCAAGCGGAGCGGTCGGGAAGTACTGTCAGACATCAAAGAGCAAGAGAACGAGCAGCTGCGAAAAAATTAACCAGCTCGGCGAACAAGCAAACCAATCGTGCCCCCCGCTCAATGTGTCTAGCGGCAACATCGTCGCTAATGTTCCGGGGATGGTGGCCGGCTATGGCAATCTACAAGATTACCTGCCTGACGATGCACTTCCTGATTTCATGGAGGTGGAGGAACACATATACGAGTACGGGAAGCCTCTCGTCAAAGATGAAAAATCTCTAACAACGATGATGCGAAGATTCCATACTTGGTACATGAAAACCTGCAGATAGTCTGGGGGGACGAATACTTTGTATCTGCGAATTAAAGAGGAGCACGACCTCGTTGGAAATGATCTGTTGCCTGTTCCATTTGAGGAGTTCTTCGAGTTCTTCAACCAAAAGGCCCTCGATAAATTAACGGTCTTTTGCTACTGCCTGTAAGTACTATTTCTGCCATTAAGTCTCTATATATAGCTCGGCTCTTTCATTGCATATATTTATAATTAATTATCCTCAATATATTATGCAGATTGAAGATCGTCGAGTGCAAAAAACAAGAAATTTATGATATTGGGTTCATTAACACAAATATCATAGATGAATTTCTGGTTGAAAAGGACGTCAAAGAGGCCGAGGACAACTTGCTACAATCGTTGATCAAAAATCAAAACAAAGATACCATACTCTTTCCTTACAACGGCAAGTGAGTGTTACTGTCGTGTGCATATTCGGTTTCCCTTATTACTCGAGCGAGGTTATAGTAATGTAATTGATGAGTTATGCATGCATGCGCATGTACCACTATATTCTTCTCGAGATTAAGCTTGAGCGTGGACTAGTAACCGTCTTAGACTCGAGACGAAAAGTTCCCAAAACCTATGCGGACATAACTGAAATGCTCAGCAAGTAAGTTCAATCGATCATTATCGCACCATATCGGCAACTTTTTGTTCATTTCCTGTATCTCAAGTAATAATAATTATTTTCTTTGTCTTGCAGGGTTTGGAAACAGTTCACCCCAAGCTCCGGGACTGCCGAAGGAGCTGCGACATACATACCCGAAAGTAAGTACTACTAGCTAGCTAGTTGCACGCATCTCCCATTGATTCTATAGCTATACTTTCATCAATGCCATTTATAATGCTTCATTATCAGTTTGATTGACCTCTATTTCTCATAAAGTGCTTGTGGCAGGAACAAGGGAGTGATTTCTGTGGATACTACGTGTGCGAGTTCATCCACATCATGACTTTTTGAATAAGCGGGCTACACTCAAAGACAATATGAAGTGCGTAAGCAATAATATTCACAATTTCATTTTATTACACCATCATTTCTGTTGTCTTTGAGTGTAGCCCGCTTGTTTTCCAATATATATATATATATATATATATATATATATATATATATATATATATATATATATATATATATATATATATATATATATATATATATATATATATATATATATATATATATATATATATATATATATATATAATTAACCCTTCTTCAAATTAGACATGGCAGATGCGGAATGAACTCCTAGAACCAGATCGCATGAAAGAAATTCAAGAGGAATTGGCGGGGTTCTTTCTTGACCACGTCATCAATAAAGCTGGAGAACACCATGTGGAAGTTGATTTCAATTGCTAGGGGACTGTAATTGAGAGATCTTACATATCGTACATGTATGTAGCCAGTAGCGTCGGATACATGATACGAAAACTTGTTGTTTGACCAATCTCTCGGAGAAGGAGAGGTCGATCGATCATTTCTCTCGGTATGCATGACTTAACTTCTGTACTCAATGGTTCCTTCATTTTCTTACTAGCTAGCGTGTCGAGGGCTATATGTATATACTACGAAGCGCCGACCAAGCACGGACATAAGAGAGGACACTTCTCTATTAATTAGGTAGCTAACACAATATATGAAACACCTAAATTAACCCCCCCAAACCCCCAAACCCCCCTTTCAAAAAAAACAAAACCCCAGCCACTGGAATGTCGACGCGTGGATGCCTTTTGGTCCCGGTTGGTGCCACCAACCGGGACCAAAGGCCCCCCTGCCTGGGCTCGACGCACCGGCCACGTGGAGGACCATTTATCCCGGTTCGTGTTTGAACCGGGACTAAAGGGAGGAGGTATTAGTAACGACCCATTAGTCCCGGTTCATGAACCGGGACTAAAGGCCCTTACGAACCGGGACAAATGCCCCCTTTTCTACTAGTGGCATGTAAACGTTGCTTGTTAGGCTAAGAGCTAATCCACTATATAATATATTTTTAAGCTTCTCCACATGACATACATAGCGTACGAGAATATTGTAACGAATAACTATTTGTGTACAATGTGCTCGGGGTATTATGAAAATATAAAGCATGTGCTATTTGAATGTAATGTTGCAAAGGAGGTTTGGAACAATCTTGGTCTACTGGAACTCACCGAAGAGGCATGCATGCTGGACCATTCAGGTAGTGTTTATTTCACAAATTCACAAACGTTTTTTAGTTTGCTAATATTAGTTTTTGAAAGCATGATTTTTTTAGTTTGAGAAAATTTAAAATTTTATGAATTATTTTTAATAGGGGAATATTTATAACTTGATGAGCATTTTTAAATATCCTAAACATTTATTTTAAGTACAGAATAATTTTTATAAAGTTGCATACATACTTCAAATCCATGAATTATTTTTCAAACTTGGAAGCATTTATTAAAATTCTTGAAAATATGGTGAAAATGAGTAAAAAATTTCAGCATTTGTAGACGAACTTTTAGTTAGTTTTCTACTCCCTCCGTCTCATAATGTAAGACGTTTTTTGACACTACACTAGTGTTAAAAAAACGTCCTATGCTATGGGACAGAGGGAGAAGTAAAAAGCTCAAAAATAGATCTGTACAACCGAGAAAAGGTCAGTGAGATATAACCCGAGATCGCCTCTGAGCCCAACTTAGTGGGTGGGCCCAATGGTCCAGGTTTGGAAAGGTTGTACTGAGTGGCACAGACTTGTTTTAGAACCAGTTTCTCAAAAATAAACTTGTTTTACAACCTTCCGAGTGATTGTTTTTCCTTTTTTTTGTGTTTTTTATACTTAATTTTTACTTCCTAAGTGTTTTCTCTATTGGTTTTCATCCATCTCTTTATTGAATTTTATATTTTTCATTCCTTTCCTTTTTTGCATTTTTCAAATACACGTTGACATTATTAAAATACATGTTGAGCATATTTGGATACATGTTAAACATTTTCCAAATACAATTTGAATATTTTTTAAAATACACATTGAACATTTGACAAATGTACATTAAATATCTTCAAAATACAATGTGACATTTTCTTAAACACACAATGACCATTTTCCATAAATGCCATGAATATCATTTTTGGTCGTGCAAACAGTTTTAAAGTGCTATTGAAATTTCTTCAAATTCAGGAACATCTTTTAAATATGATACTAATTTTTTGAATATTGTGAATGTTTTCTACAAACTGTTCCAATAATCTTTTTACATTACATGAACATCTTTTAATGTTGATCAATTTAGGGATTAACTATTCGTCACCCTGGATGAGGAATAGTTATTCTTCACACCCCTCTATTTTAACATCAATACACCGTAACGTTTAATAAATTTTGTTTTATCACATACGTAAAAGGAGAATGTAAGAAAATATATAATCACTGTAAAAAAATTTTATGTTACAAACGCTAAAACACAGTGTAAAATATACATAAAATGCATTTTTCTGGTCTTATGACCTATATTTTTGTTTACTTATACCAAATTTAATGTAGTGAATAAATATGAATATAACTATTTGTATTTCAAATGCAATTTATATATAAAACGATCGTCAGATTACCTCAGGTGAATAGTAACTTATTCCGCACCCTGTGTGATCAAACACAAAATAACAAAAAAGAGCAAGCCTCCCTACTGGCAGAGCCATTATGTGATCCCTTGAGGCAAGGCGAGCTACTATCTCACTAAAAGCTAGACATAGCGACACCCGTAATGCATCACAATCACATTGGATAACAACTAGGCAAAGTGGTCCGGCTCACTATGTGCGTGAGGGTTTGCTCGACTACAGCAGGCAGCGGCCTGGTCCACGTTGTTGTCCCCCTAAAAAAGTACATGATGCTTCTTCACAAATTTTAGAAACATTTAACTTTAAATAATGTTTGAAAATTGCAAAAAAATTCATGTATTTAAGAAGGTTCTGAATTTAACCAAAATTTTAAAAAAATAAAAAACGTTCGGGAATTTATATTTTTACAAAAAAAAATTGTTCAATATTTTGAAAAAGTGTTCATGAATTGAAAATAAGTTTATTAACTTAAGAGCAGACAAAATATATATAAAAGATAAAAATGGAAATTAAAACAGAGAAGAAGCTAGAAAATTGAAGAAAAGAACAAAGAAAAGGAAAACCAGAAAGCTGATGAGAGGAACAAAAGAAGAAGAGACCAGAAAACCGATCAAAAGAACAACTTAATGAAAGGTTCCAAAACCAGCTCGGAATGTTCAAATACATTCTACACCTAAAGCTCACAGGCTCTCGGTTCTTAATGGGATGGCCCATGTGTGTGCGCTAGTTGGCAGTCGTAGGTGACATATATTGTTATTAAGCGATACATATCATTTGCATCAAGCTAGGTCCCCAGATGACGGTTATGCTAGTGCGGCAGGCTATTAGTTGGCCCAACGTGCAGCAAACCTGGGCCTTCGGCGCTCAGTTTTGATGATAGCTATGGTGATTGTTCGGTGTATGGGATCCGTGGTTGTCGGGCGCGTGGCGGTAATGGTGTTCTGCGAGGTCTGGTTGGCCTTTTCGAGGCCCGGTTGTGTAGTTGGAAACGCAGCCTAGGGTGAAAACCCTGCTTCAATACGACACACTCTCCTTACTTTGAGGAATGCTATCGGATAACAACGAAAGCGCCAAAGCTCGACGATGGTTCCCGAAGACCTACTACATGTGATCGAGCAGATCTTCAAAGCCGAGGGAGAAGGATTCTCGGTATTTTTTTGGTATTTCTTCTGGATTACTGCTCACGTGAATGCATAGTGTTGATTTACTGTTTTTGTTGCTCTGGTTTATTTTGGTGTGTTGCTCTGGATTACAATTCGGTTACTGTTTTGGTTTATGGTCCAGGAGGGCTAATGTTTGTGGTTTATTCATGTGTTGTTTTGTTTCACTGGTTTTACAGCTCTGGGTTATTCGGGTTTGCCGTTTGTTTCGGTTAGCAGTTATTAGTTTATTCGCATATTGTTCCAGTTTTTGTTTGGGTAATTGTTGGTGCACTGTTCACTGATGTCGTGGTATAAAATAGAACAGTAATCAGTCTAGGACTTATTTTCTCCACGGGATATTATTCATGCAAATATACTGTTTACTATATTTTGCCTCGGCAGCACCATCACCGAAAAGGATCGGGAGATGATCGAGGTGGCTCTGCATTGGTACACCGGTGAAGAGAAATGATGTGTAGAACGTAAATCTTAACCCTCTATATAAGGGCGCGAGGATGGAGGAGGGGGAGAGAAATGATGTTTAAAAAAATTCTAGCTTTTTTATCAAAGGGGAATTTTTTATTTCCAAAACATTGTTCATACGGGGGTACTGTTCGATGCTAGACACTTTTCATGTACGGGGATACTGTTTCGCGGTTATACTGGTCGTGCGCGGTTATTGTTAGGGGCCTGTTAACACAACCGGGAGGAGGGGGTACTGTTCATACGCTATTGCTGTTTAACACCACTGTTCTTTGACGCCACATAATGAACAATAGAAAAAAAGTCAAAAAAGAAAAAGAAAAAGGAAATGCTTCCTCTTGAGTATAGTTACTTATTCCGGCAGGCGTCCCAAAAACCTTACTCTCAATTGATTCATATATTTTGTCATCCCTTTATTTTTCTCTTGTTGCTACGCACGAGGCATGTGTGCGAGTATAAAACAAACTACGGTGGTTGTTCCTCTGTTCTCCACACGAATAAAGGCGAGCTGGGACGAGGCACTTTTTCCTCCGATCTCCACCGGCCGGTGCGTTGGCCCCCTCTCCCTTCGGCTGCTGCTCCGGCGGCAGGAGGGAGGGGGGACCCTGTTCCTCCGCTCTGTAGTTAGGTTGCGTCGTTGGGGTGGTGGGAGCGGCGCCCGGACGAATAAATCTGCCTCAACCCTACTCCCACACCGGCGGTGTCCTTCGTGGTGGCGTCTCGGAGTTGATGGCATCGTGTCTCTGTCGATCCCTCAGATCGACAGCGTTAGGGTTCATGGATGGTGTTGACGAGGCGGCGGTGGCGACTCCATCAGGTGTGTCTCTCCTTCTGCTATGTCTGCGTTGTTGTGGCGTTGTCTCCGACGTCATGGTGGAGCAGGGAGGTTTTGTCGTTCAGGAGTACGCGCAGGCGGTTGTCTACGCAAATGACAGCTGGAAGATGGAGTATCTTGTGTTGGGTCTGTGGTCGAAGGCGGGCAGTTCTGGTTTCCTTCTCCGACGTCGTCGTCATGCGAGGGTGTCAGTTCTGAAGTTCGATGGCGTGTCCGGGGACATGTTGCCCCGGTCTGATTCTTTCAACGGCTATGGTTTTGCTTTTGGCAAACTACTTTGGAGGTCCGTAAAGCTGCTGATCAGCGATGGAGCCGCGTCGAGTTTGGGCGAAGAGGTGATCTGTCTTTTTACCCTTTGGTGGCCGCTTCGGTGGTGTCGAAGGAAAGGGACAGGCGCTGGTATTTTGCGTAGGATTTTCCTATCTTTTCAGTCATGTATAGTCGGTGCTTACATGCCTTGTAACTTGATCTTTATTCTATATAAATGAGACACGTATTACCATGCAAAAAAAATGCAAGCTGGGAACAACAGCATCCCACGGTAAGCATGATCAGTAATCCACAATATATATATATATATATATATATATATATATATATATATATATATATATATATATATATATATATATATATATATATATATATATATATATATGAGCTCTTTACAGTGATTAGAGGGTTACAAATTGTAATTTCGTGTAACTCCCTCACTGATTATTCTCCACCGTTGATTTCAGCCTATTAATTAAAAAATTAAGTTTAATCAATAAGGGTATTATGGTCATGTGTGATTTCTTTAGTACTCCGCTGGTCAAACCCACGCATCTGGCTAATCCATCTCACCAGAGACGCCGATGCGAGGACCTCGAAGACGGCGGCGCACCAATGAGGACCTTGGCCACGATGCCGGCGATGCCGGCGCGAGGACCTGGAGGCGAAGACGTAGCGCGAGATCCAGGAGGCAAAGCCCCGGCTGGTCTTGGTCGTAGTGGCCTCTCCCGCACGTACGTCCCTGCCGACGCCGCCGTGAGGTTCTGGATGGGACGACGCCGGTGCGAGGTATTGGAGGTCCCGGCTGCGCTTGGTCGTAATGAAGGACGAACAGAGGTATCTCTTCCTCCCGTTCTTCCCTCCCCTCCTCACACCTGGTGTTGGCGGTGAAGGCGTGGAGCAACTGCAAATTGCAGCACTTTAAAATATAATTCAACAGTTAGGGTTCAAATTGCTAGTGGATACGCCAGCAGTGCGTTCGCTAGATTGCACAACTTCCACAATCACTAATCACATGATTAGCGGCTGCCCGCGTCTAGCACTTGAGCTGACCTCGATTCCTGCAATGATGCTGCTGTTGTTGACTGTTGGCACGCTGCTGCTGCTGCGTATTTCAATTTTGACATGCACGCATCATCAACACAAAACTCTGAAGAAAAAAGGGATATGATATGGATTTTTTTCAGCAAGGAACATCATTTGGTTTGTCACACAAACCCACAAGTAAGCGTGTATGCTTATGGTCATACTCCTGTATCATACACGTACACAAGTTTAGGCCGTACATGTATAAAGTTCTGTTAACTGTCTAGCCTTTATGGACTAATGAAATCTTGAATTTTGGATTACTTAACAGCATGTTCAAACAACTGAAATCTTGCTGCAGCATACACATACAAGTTTCAGGTCATACATGTAAACTATGGCTTGGAACAACTAAATTAGTGCTAATAATAGTTTCATAGTTCAGTTGCATGTGTTTGTTTTGAAGTTCAGAATAGACACAGGTTCATAGTTCACAAGTTTCTTAAAAATGTAGCACTCCCCAGTGGCATTTGCTGCTTATAAAGTACATAGAATACTAATAATAAATACCACTAAGCATAGGTACAAGAAAATTCGGACATATGATAAACTACAGAGATTCTGCAATTTGTGAGGAGTTGTTAAATATTACTTGCTACGATAACGTTTTCAGACTATGAAGAGTGTGTTATATGTTGCTTAGAGATTGTTTAGCTGGAGTGGCCTAACAATTCTAGAAGACACTATACACTTGTTTTGTATGGCATAAATTCATAATCTGTAGTATCAGTCTTCTTAATGCAAAATTGGAGACTGCATTTCCATGGCACTGACATGCTATTTACTATTCTTGCATTAAGATGTACTACATAATACCAAGGTTAATTTGTTTACCTTCCAAGTCCTTGACTTTGCCATGACAAATCTGCTTGGCCACAGTTCATGTTATCTTATCTTCCAATGTAAGATCCTTTTTCCGTGGAATCAAGTCTACCGGATTTAGTATTGACCTTTTCTTCTATCTTTGTATACATGATGATAGTCATCAAGGAAATTTTAGACAATTGTACAACCCGACAGACCAAAGGATGCCATGATACTGATTTTATCATTTCCTTTGCACCTGCTCTTAATACTGATTGACTCAGTGCAGTTTCTTTCTTTTCAATGCAATTGATTATTCAATTTGGTTCGTTGTTAGGGCACTATAATCAATGTTTAGTAATAAAATTTAGTGACTGTCCCATGTAAACTTGATTTTGTGGCTGCAGGTTTATTCTCTGTCTTGGGTGGTCATTGTAGTAGTAGTGTGTATTGGACAGCCTTCAGGCACCGTCGTTTACCTCTGAGTCACCGGCCAGCCGCCATCATCTACCTCCCGTCTCGTTGGATCCCGACAGCTGCCATTGTCTACCTCCCGCCTCGCCGGACAGAGCGGTTGTCTAACTCTGTCTCACCGGGAAGCCACCGCCGTGTACCTCTGCCTCGTAGTTAATCGTGTGCTAGCAATTCCTCCGAAGAACTTGTTAGGTTATTCTAACACTGTCATGTATACATGATCTTGTTTTCTAAATATGTAAATTTTTTTAGTGATTTTCATTTTTTATTTTATTTTTCATGGAGCTTCCATGATTTATTTCATTTTCTGGTATATATATTCGAAGATCATGTGATGCAGGCGATGGGTCCATTGGCAATTCAATATGTGAGTATGTCGCTGCCAACTCGAGAGGTGTGTTCACAGGATGATTCATATCATGGTTGAACATGCACAATCTTGCCTGCTAAATCTAGATAACCATAAGCTATTTATTCCAAATGAATGCTTATTTTGACCTTACTAGCCTCACGAGTCACGACTGATTCCAAATTTGTTTGTGAGGTTGTATGCCAAGGATATTAGATCATAGACATTTGCTATTTTTATGTTTTGTATCCTGCCTCTCCACTGTATCATGTATCATGTATTCCGTATCATGTACGTAACTTGTTCTATATCAACAAAAGTTACTTGCTGTAAAATAGACTGTATATATCATGTATATAGTTTCTTATACCCTAAACTAAAATTATGTGGTTCTCTATATGTAGGATCTTGTTCCTTGTGTTCTTCTGTCATTTGACAATGAGCAGATATTAATCTACAGAGGCAGTGACTGGAACTCTAGATACTCAGCCTCCGACTCTCACTCCAAAAGTTCAAAAGAATAATCTGGCAGCGTCATCTGCTTTGAGTAGCTCAGGTATCATCTAATGTTCACAATGAGCCATACACAAGGCAGCAGTAAATGGGGAAACATGTATGGATCACGAGAAGTAAACATACAAAAGTGGCTCCAGCCTTGGAGAGAAGTTATCACAAATAGATTCTCGACAAAAGTTTATAGATAGAAGCTCATATGAAGCATCCCTCCATTAACAAATATAAGTTAGAAACATTGTATATTTGTGAACGGATGGAGCGGAGGGAGTAGTACGCAAGACTTGACACAATCTGAAATGAAATAAAGATGTATTCCCCAAAAAAAAAAAGAAATAAAGATGTATTCAAACAATTAAATCTAAAATCTCCAGCCTGGCCACTGCAAATCCGTGACCTCCATCTTTGAAAGGAGGGCTGGTGCCATCAACCATACCATTCCAGAAAGTGATGCTGTGACAACGTGTGGTGTTGTGATCCTCCATCAATCCAACATGGATGATGACGACATGCACCATCCTGCGCTTTTCTGTCGGTGGCGAGGCTGGGTCATCCGGCTCCGGCAGCTCCATGTGCTAATCTTTGGCACGTTGGAGGGGTCCTTCATCCACACCTGCACAAGAAGATAGGAGTACTTGATTAAAGGAGAAAAGGTGATCAAATTCTTAACAGGAATAATTAGCAAATATCTACAGCAAACCAAGTGTATGCCTAAAAAAGGCAAAATAAGTGTACAGATACACAAACGGATCAAGTCAACCTATCATCTACCAGAACCAAATCTCATTTCTAGATTCAGCAAACCAACTAATGCAATCTTTGAAAGGTTCAGTCGACTGAAAAAATTCAATAATGCAGCTAGCTTGATGGATTACTACGGTCAACCCCACAAGAAAAACTACAGGCTGCAGCAGCAGCCGTGAACGCACACACAGAACCGTATTGTCAAATGCCAGCCTCTCCTGCAGAAAATAAGAAAAAATAGCATCACGAATAACATGTACCATTTTTATACTGATAAAGACATGTCAACAAGAGTTGGTACATTGCAGCTTGTTTTGCATTCAGACTAATGCGCTACATGGAGCTCAACACCATAACTATCACGGTCCTCTTTTGTCTTTTGTAGGCGCTTTTGCATTGATCTCATCTTACGTGGCATCTTAATCTTCTTCATCGTGGCTGCCCACTGTAAGACGTACAATGTGGTGTGTCAGTACCATGAAAGGCTTGAAAGGGCGGAGATGGCATTACAAACTAGTTTCAATCAGGTGCTTGAGAAAAAATGCAGAAACTGATATTACACTTGGTATACCAGACTAGTTTTACTTCACTTTCCCCTCAATCAAATCATGATATTTGTGGGCATAGCTTACTATTGGTGAGACAAAAGATGACAGGGACATTCAAAGATCAACTTCAACAGTGAGGTTCAGATCTACTTCACTACATAAAAAAGTTATAGATGTAGTTCATTATCTAAAAATACTCATATGTTATTAAACAACATCATTCAGATCACGATTGATAGTGACCAAATCGACAGGATCTTGCATACCAGGTTGAGGTTGGTTTCATCTTCAAAATCTTCAAGCATGTCAGATATGTCGTTTGCGCATCCTTAAGCCGATTTAGCCACAGAAGCATGGACTTATGCTTGGTAGACTCCCTCTCAGCGTCGCCGAGCACAGCCTCCACCGACTCTAGCATCATCTTCATGTTCTCCAGATCGTTCCTCAGTTTCCTGTGCAGCTTGATCTTGCCTGAAATGACAGAATTGATCTCGCCACCTTGATGACTGCCGAGGCGAGCATGCCCCCGAGTGCCACCCCGACTGTCGACATGGCTCGTGCCTGTCGAGTTGGGCTGTGTGTTGAATAGTGGATTCGTCATTGAACCGGCCCTTATCAATCTATCAAAGCATTGGAAGCAAAGAAATCGAATCAGCAACTGCAAAATCAATCATGACCTGTTTTACAGAATACATATATCACAGACTTGCAAATACAAGTCAATTAATAATATTTATAAAATCTTAGACAAAAGGAGTTGCACACCTGCTCCATTAAGCATAACGAAGCAACATTCATAATTTAGTTACATGGCCACTGTGGAAAGCTGTGTGCTTCGTCAGATTTTTTACAGTTTCCAACTAGTAACCAGAACTGAAGAGCAATGGAAGTCGTGCCCTTGCAAAGAAGAAGGTAGAGTAAGAGATATAGACCTGTAGTCGGTGCTGCGCCGGGCTCTCCACAGATCCGGCCTGGATTACGGCGGCGGCAGCGTGATCCGCAAGGTCAAGTGCCTCTTGTTCGCCCACGGTCCACCATCACGCTGCACGACGAGGCGGCGGCCTCCTCGACCTTCACGGGTCATCGGTGGCCTTTCTCTCCGCCTCCTCCGTAACACCACGACCGCTGAACTGGCACAGGGTGCTCTTCCTTTGACGACGCCCTGGGACCCCTCGACGCCGCCAGCGCCGGGGTCATCGGCTCCGCCTCCTGCCCCAGCGGCCATCCTAGCCGACTCCTCTGCCGCCGCCACCGCCGAGGTCATCGGCTCAGCCCTGTCCTACCCTGCTGCTTCGAACAGATAGGGGAAAAATTTTCTAGGTGAACGGTGGAGGAGCGACCCAGATGTGTCGGGCCATACAGCGAGAGCGAGGGTGGGAAAGCGAGGGTGGGAACGGTTTGGCCTTGACTGAAATTGGACGAAACTACCCTTTTAGATAATGATTAGCCCCACCCTAATTTTGTAATGGTCCCACCATTTTTTGTAATTTCATGTAATTTTAGTCTCGTAACTCCTTGTAATTCCTATTTCTCCACCGTTGGATCAAGTGGATAAACAGCTCGTAAAATCGCCAATCACCGTAATAGTTGTAATATATATATATATATATATATATATATATATATATATATATATATATATATATATATATATATATATATATGATTTCAAGAGCTAGGAACAACAGCGTATCAAACCAAAGTTTTCCCCTCTCGAAAAAAAAGTTTGTCAGTTCCTCCTCCTTCTCTTCTTCGATAAATTATTGTTCCGAGCCACACGCTGCCTTGTCTGCACAAAGCGTGATTAGTATTATATTCCGCTCATCGGCTACGGAAGACGACCGTGCAACCGACGATCATTAGCAGGATCTTTCAGACAAGAACCGGTTTGGCCTTTCACGGTGGAGGCCGGACCATGCAGGCCCGGCCAAAAAAAATTAACTTTAAAAACTTAATCATCTTTGCATAGTCAAAGCGGCCAAATTAAGTCTCACACCTCTGCCTTTAATAACGTGCCAAACCTCTGCTTAGATCATCGGCAATGACCAAATATATTCTTGTTTTTACGGGGTAATGACCAAATATATTCGAGACACTGCATGGTGGTACAAGTTGAACACGACGTCAATGACCCAACATGTAGCAGACACATTTTTTCCTCCCACTGAATGCGCATCGCCGAAAATCCTGAAATAAATCCAAGAATAAATGGGAGTACCAGGACTTGAACCCTGGTGGGCTGGGAATACAACAATCCCTCTAACCATCCAACCACAGGTTGGTTCGCATAGCAGACACAAACTTGTATTGAAAAAAAGAGAGATGGTTTCCCCCTAAAAAATAGATGTTTCATGGTCCGTCATGGTAGCATAAGCTATATTTGTTTTACTTCCAAACTACTTGTAGTACATGAGGTTATTATTAGTCGGAATAACCCTTACTAAGGTACCAATACAACATTTTAATCATTAGTTCTGCCTTCGAATTTCATATTTTTATTATTATTGTCCACGGTATATCTGAATCAGTGAGTGCACCTTACATCCCTAAAATCTCTAACCTCCATGGGAATAGAAGCCTCTGAGGAGCTTTGGATTTCCTTTGCGACGTGAGAGGTCGTGGGGGCTGTGAACTGCTCTCTAACCTTACGTCGCGTGGCGCTCATGCGAGGGAAATTCATGAGCCTGGTGGATAGGAGGAGAATTGCTGGTGCCATCCTTCCCCTGCGTTGCCCCAAGAGGAAAAAATGAGGCTGCTCTCTCCTTCCTTTCCCCAAATGCGCAGACAACTCCCTCTCATGCACCACGTTAACCTTTTGGTGGCCACCGTCGTGCTGATGCTCATCCTTGATCTGGAGGGAGGACGACACTGGTCGAATAGCTTGGTAGGGCGGCACCAGCTATCGTGTATAGAGAGGCATCCTCTTCCCATGCCCATGAAATCGTTGTTCTGGTCCAGCTTCAGTCATCCCCTAGAAATCCACCCTAGGAACTAATTCAAGGCCAGCAACATGCAACCTGTTGAAAGTGGATGACCACCACTTCTCTGTCCAAGCCACTGCTCCATGCTGGATTAAAACCCTATAACCACATTATCTCAGTACAGATTGTGCCATGCTCACCTTCTAGGTTGTCGAGGCAATTGACAATTGTTTTGTGGTATTTAGTCGGTTGATAGATTAAAGAGTTTCCCATTTGTTTTGACACTACACTACTTTGAAACATGATGACGACATCAGTACATAAGCGTGTTAGAAAAAATGTACATAAACATACAAGAAGAGATTAGTAACTTGAAGTTGCTAGAAGCACTTCAACTTCCCGGATACAAGTTTACTGGAACCATCCTTTGGTTAATTGGTGGTCTCGTCGTTTAAAACTTTTCCTGTGCAAAACATGTTTTTCTTTAAGTTGTGTGGTTCATGTAGCCTCTATTAGTTTGTACTGGTTTGTTCATTGTACTCTAGTGTGCAAACTAAATATTTCAAGTGAAGCTCATAAACATTACCAATAGTTGTTTGAAAACTTAGATTTAAGTTATAATCAGAGATGATAACCTGTGGATATTCATTGATGCATTTAAATGTGTTGAGTGTATTGATTCCATAGTGTGTTGCCAATGTGCATCATATTAAAAAGCTCCAAATGCAATTATTGTTAGGTAATGTGTCTCTTGTTATAGTTCTTTGCGCACTTGCTTTACCCCCTACATGTCTCCACATTTTTATTCTTTATGCTTGTTACAACATGATTTTCCTCTTATATAAAGTAAATCAAGGAATATGATTGTATAACAATATCCCATCATCCAATTACATTCTCTAGAAGTTTTAACTTCATTTTTATCTTATAACATTCATGGACAACCAACTGTGGCTATTGTGTTCTGAATGTCTGGGGTTGTGCTACCATAAGTTTAGCACCTTACACTGTACCACTTTGGCATGTCCACTTGAAATTGTGTCGGTTTCACAAAACAGAAAATCCATTATAAAAGACCATGCACAGTTTACCCGACATGTTTTGCATATCATGTTTTTGATGCTTACCTCTTACTATTGGATAGACTAAAACATTTTTCGGTCACTTTATCTTGTTGCAGTCTAATTAGATTCAGATGTGTATGTTAGTTTTAGAAAGTTGACCGTGTACATTATTTGGACTTATCCTTCGGAATTGAAATTGTGTTATGGTTTCAAAAAAAAATCAAGAATTAGATTATTGTTGCTTACCCAATCAGAAATGGCTTATGCAAACTCTTGGATGGCAGTTCCATTTCATAAGGTGAGTATTATCTCCATTGCTTAATCCTGATATGTGTAGCTATATGATATGCAATTCCATCTTATGCTAGTCATAGCTTCCAAATTCAAATGGTCAGTACCAGACACTAAACTAATAGAAGAATGTAAATTATAACATATTTATTGGATGTATTCATATGATTTGCATTGTTCTGCAAAGTTTTTAAATAATTGGAAGAAAACGTGCTTTGGCCGTTGATCATTGCATAGTAACGATGCCTTAAAAACTCATTGGTGTATATGTAGAAAATTTAGAGTAAGTGTTGCCAAGAAAAGTTCCCCTCCCCTCTTCTATGAAGGTACAATAATGTGACCAAACATTGTTGCCATGCCACAGGGAAATAATATTTAGAAATGAGTTCTTCCAAATAAGTTTGAACCACGTGAGCAGAAAATATAGTGGAATTGATATGAAAGTATGCTTTAGGTGGAATGCAAGCACCTCAGGATAATATGGTATGCAAATGCACCAGATGACTTTTTTGTTGACCCAATATGCATGCATGGACATGTGTATTCCAACCATTTTCTTATTGTATCAAAATAAAGTTACACATAAATTGTGCTTGTAGAAGTGATCATTGATTCTATGTGACTTCAAAGATGACCTGGTTTGTCCATGGGTTTATATTGTTGTCCTATAGTATACTTAAGTAGATTGTGTAAATGTATATTTTATTACATTGATCTTGTGTAAATGAGTTTCTCACTTTTACTTCCATGCAAATATAATATATAATTTTATAACCAGAGGTTTAGTTTTCTTATTCATGCACTTTTGTTGTCAACTTTTGTCTACCATGATCATGTGATCGATTATGTTTGTTCACCCAAGACTATTTTTCTTATACAAAAGAGGAATTAACGGTGCTACTATAGGCACACAAAACAATATTTAGTCCAAAACATAAAATTAAACATACAGACAAACTACATAATGAGAGTAAAATGATCAACACGATGAAAAAATGACATGAGAAAGTGCATGATTGCTTCTAACAGAGTCTATAGTGAGATTCCAACACATAAAGATTGGCCTTGAGGCAGTAGGACTATAGCAACTGCCCCAACAACACATGTCATGATGCAAGGCGAGGACAAGCCGAATCTCGTCTGCAGGAGATGTTAGGCGGCAACATGCTACTCGCAAGTTTTTGACAATACAAGTTATTGACTAATTAATTTTCTAAGATAACAACCTTTGGGTACTAAAATAAGAAATCAGAACAACATAAATTAATAAGAAATCACAACCCCATTAATCAATTGTGAGTGATCAAACTACACTACGACATTTCCACAATCATCCAAATATCCCACATACCCAAGGTAGACTACGCAAGCATGATGAACGGGTGATGAAAATGTACATTCTCCATGAATAGCGGATAACTACACCTAAATATGATGACATCTCTATTGTACGGACTTTGGGAATCTTCAAGATCACTCATACTCTATCTTATCTTACTAGGGAAGGGCTTGGTGCGGAAATGGAAAATATCTAGTAATCCAGCATCACAATGATTAGCGAGATTGTTCCTTATTTCTGGTATCATCCGTCTACGATCACAATTGAAGAGAAGGCATCTACGAATGAAAATCATATATCCACAGACCAGCCTCATTTCTAATCAAATTTTGGCATCTCAGCCTGCCACTGATTGGCAGAGGGGAAATATGAGGAAAATTATTTTAAAAAATGCAGCTGTCACGTCTGACTTTGCACAATAGCTCTTGAAACAACATGTAAATTACGAAAAATAAGAAACAACAAGTTGCTTTGTTTCTTCTCAGGTGGAAATTCATAACAAAGCTCCCAAATGACAGTTTGACATAGAGCTAAAAATATACTATATCAAGTGGTCTATACCCTAATTAAGCATCTTGCATTGTACTTGTACGAGGGCTGCGAGCATTTCCACCTCTCCACGTCTGTCTCCGCCGGGACGCCATGGCAGAAGCCAGCAGAGAGGCCACCGGCGCAGCGCCTCCACCTCTCCACGTCGTGGTGTTCCCATGGCTAGCGTTCGGCCATTTCACCCCCTTCCTCGAGCTCTCCGAGCAGCTCGCCAGCCGCGGGCATGCCGTCACCTTCGTCTCCACGCCGAGGAACGTGGCCAGGCTGAGGCCCGTCAGCCCCCGCATCCGCCTCCTCCCCCTGCTCCTGCCGAGCGTCGACGGCCTCCCGGACGGCGCCGAGTCGACGGCCGACGTCCCGCCAGAGACGGTGGACCTGCTCAAGGTGGCATTCGACGGCCTCGCCGCCCCTTTTGCCGGCTTTCTTGACGAGGCTTGCGCCGGCGGCGACAGTGCGACGGAGTTCGGCAAGAAGCCCGACTGGGTCTTCGTCGACAGAGCGAAGCAGGACGAGTACGTCGACGATCTGGTGGAGCACTTGCTGCGCCTGTGATGTTGCCTCAGCGAGGCTGGATGGCTGGCCTGCTTCTCGTGGGCAGTGAGTGCGATGCTCAGTAATGCTATTCGTACGTACTCCGTGTAAAGAGCATTTAGATTTAGATTAGGACTGTGCTAACGACCAGTCGACTGGTCGTTAGCGACAGATCCGCACGACTCCCCTCGATGGCTCTCGCTTCTCCCGTTCCGCACAACTTCCTTCGATGGCTCCCGCTTCTTCCGTTCTCCCCCCGATTGACACTAATAAAAAAAAAAGCGAATTGAGAAAAAGTGCGTCACATGGGATTCGAACCTGCATCAAGGTGCTAGGGCACGCCTAATACCATGACCAACAGCCATTACACCAACCCAGGCTGTTGTTCAATACGTGAAAATAAAAATCTTTTAAAACTCTTTTTCACCATTGTCAGATGACAAAAAGAAAGATATTTTCTTGAAAAAAATCACTGCATAAATGATGATGTACTATACATGTAAATGTGTAGAGGGACTCCTCTATGACCTTTTTATCAGGGTCAGGTACATAAGTTATCAGGTCTGCGATGTGTGAGTCACCATGCTATTCACACAAAAGTTATCGAGGGGATGTTTTATCAACTCCCCACCCCCCCCCCCCCCATCGCCAAAGTTATCAGGACCTGGGTACATAAGTTATCATGTCTACGATGTGTGAGTTACCATGATATTCACACAAAAGTTATCGAGGGGATATTTCATCAACTCCCCCCACCCTTGTAGCCAAAGTTATCAGGACCTGGGTACATAAGTTATCAGGTCTACGATGTGTGAGTTACCATGCTATTCACACAAAAGCTACCGAGGGGATATTTCATCAACTCCCCCCTCCTCGTTGTCAAAGTTACCAGGATGGGGTGCATTAGTTATCAGATATGCGATGTGTGAGTTACCATGCTATTCATACAAAAAGTTATCGAAGGTATGTTTACACTAGTTTTTTTTGGGTCAAAAAAGCTACTACGTTATTTGTACATCAGCTATCAGGACTACGATGTTTGAGTTACCATGCTATTGACACAAAAGCTATCGAGAGGATATTTCATCAACCCCCCCTCCCCCTCCCAAAGTTATCAGGATAGGGTGCGTAAATTATCAGGTCTGCAATGTGTGAGTTACCATGCTATTCATACAAAAGTTCGTCAACTCCCCCCTCCCCCTTCGGTCGCCAAAGTTATCAGGACAAGGATATACAAGTTATCGGGTTAGCGATGTGTGAGTGACCATGTTATTCACATAACAGTTACCGGGGTATATTTGATCAACTCTTCACTGAAAAAAGAAAAAAAAGCAACATGGAATGGTCAAATAGTATGGCGTGCATTTTTTTCGCAACAAATGGTCCAGCTGAGCTGGTTAGTGTGTGTTTCACATTAGCTGCTAGGCATGAATTCAAATCCCATATTCAGCATGATTTTTTTGACTAAAAATGTAAAGAGGGTGTGCCAATAGATCTAGCACCTCAAAAAAAGACAGATCCAATTCAGAGAAAAATCGTGACAGTCAATGGCATAGTCTTCAGATTATTCCCACTAAATTCACAACCAAAGTTAGCGAGTCGTTCAAATTTTAAATCTTGAACAAAGAGCCACTACGCAATATATTCATACTCTGGGCGCTTTTGAAAGCAACAAAGTCCGGGTGAGTTGGTTACCGTGGTGGGGCAATTGTAGGAGGTCGCGGGTTCGAATCCCGTCCTGCCCCTTTCTTTTTCTCGCGCACGTTGGCGACCGCACGATCAGCATCCGACGATGATGGCTTCGTACGCGCCTGTTGCAAACCATCTGCCGTCTGGTGGTTAGATTTCTCGTTTAGATTAATAAGATAATATTATAAACAATTTTATATTTCTTTACTACCAGTCTAACAAAAATTCTATGCATGATCTTTTGTTTTTTAACATTAGTACAAACGCAAACGCGTATACATACACGCATATACTCATCCCTATGAATGCACACACACCCTATTCCTATGAACACCTCCGAGAGACTGAGCCAGCATGTCATCTTGAAATTTAGGAAATCATGCACGATTCTTTTTTTAACTAGTAGAATGCCCGTGCGATTGCCACGGGCCATGGAACTTTTTCTTGCCCGTTGCATATATAAACATAATGCACATCAATTTTTTTTTCTTTACCATTTTGTATGTACAGAAATGATAGCTCGTAACAATCAATCAAAATGTAATTAAAATTCACTTCACTCGCGATGTAAGTTGATATAGAAAATCTAACTCAACGATGTGTACATAGAGCAAAGCAATGATCCAACTAATTATCTGTTATAAACTAAGATTTACTTGATGCATTCCGTACAATGTTAGAATTGTTGTCTTCTGCTTAATAATTTGCATAGTACAATGTGAGTTGCATCCTGTGTATATTAAGAAATAAATTGTAGGCTATCTAAAGGTCACTTGGTTAGTATTTTTTTCTAAAAATGACTGGTTAGGCTATGTGACATTTATGTCGTCGCATAGCAGCTACCCCTTTCTCCTTTTATTTCCTTTTCTTTAAGGAAAAAAAGCACCAACTCCTCTCACTCACTCAACGCATAGCCGCCTCCTGATTTTCCCTCACAACCAGTGAGCCGCCGAGCATCGCTACACTGGAGGAAAACGGGTAATTTATCCCAGTTCCAGAGGCCCTTTAGCCCCGATTCTGGAACCGAGACTAAAGGGTCGGAACTAAAGTCCAAACCTTTTAATCTCGGTTCACTTACGAACCGGAAGAGAAGGGGCTCCACGTGGCCGCTGCGGGGCGCCCAGGCAGGAGGACTGTCGGTGTCAAAACCGGCGGATCTCGGGTAGGGGGTCCCGAACTGTGCGTCTAGGCGGATGGTAACAGGAGACAAGGGACACGATGTTTACCCAGGTTCGGGCCCTCTTGATGGAGGTAAAACCCTACGTCCTGCTTGATTGATATTGATATTGTGGATGTTTACAAGAGTGGATCTACCACGAGATCAAGGAGGCTAAACCCTAGAAGCTAGCCTATGGTATGATTGTAAGGGTTGTTGTGATTGTTGTCCTACAGACTAAAGCCATCCGGTTTATATAGACACCGGAGAGGGCTAGGGTTACATAGAGTTGGTTACAATGGTAGGAGATCTACATATCCGTATCGCCAAGCTTGCCTTCCACGCCAAGGAAAGTCCCATCCGGACACGGGGTGAAGTCTTCAATCTTGTATCTTCATAGTCTTGGAGTCCGGCCGATGATGATAGTCCGGCAAATGATAGTTCGGCTGATGATGGTAGTCCGGCTATCCGGACACCCCCTAATCCAGGACTCCCTCAGTAGCCCCTGAACCAGGCTTCAATGACGATAAGTCCGGCGTGTATATTGCTTGGCATTGCAAGGCGGGTTCCTCCTCCAAATGATAGAAGATTGTGAACACCAGGATAATGTCCTGCAAAATAAATTCCACATTCCACCGAAGAGAGAATAATAATATATACACAAGTTCAATCTGCTGACGTTTTCCGTGGCATGACGTCACACCACTACCAAGCCATTACTAGAATTGTTTTTTGCTTTACCACCTCAGCGCATTTAGCGAAGCGGTTTCCTTGGCACGTCTTGTTGAAGCAGAGATCGTGTTTCCCCTTAATCCGGGATTCTCATCAATACGGGCGTGGGTAACCCAACCGCGTCATTGATGGTGACGCTTGGGAGATAAGCGAGTTTTACCAGGCCGGTGGGGGACGCGTAAGACTTCGCCCGCCCATATAAGGGATAAGGATTCACCTTCTCACCTACGCCTTCTTCCTCCTTTGCTTATCCATCTCCGCGCACTCGAGCTCCAGCGCCCAAGTTCGCGCATCTCGTCTCAACCTTCTCCGACCATGTCCGGAGCGGGAGGTAAATGGTTGGCCTCCACCGTTAAGGAGGAGCAAATCACCAAACTGCGCGGCGCCGGATACCTTTCCGGCGACATCACGCACCGGCTGCCCGACGAGGGGCAGCTCATCCCCACCCCCAGGCCCCATGAGAGGGTTGTCTTTCTTTCCCACTTCCTCCGCGGACTGGGCTTTCCACTTCACCCCTTTGTCCGGGGGCTCATGTTCTACTACGGCCTGGATTTCCATGATCTGGCGCCGAACTTCATCCTCAACATCTCGGCGTTTATCGTCATGTGCGAGGCCTTCCTCTGCATCCAGCCCCACTTCGGCTTGTGGCTCAAGACCTTCAATGTCAAGCCGAAGGTAGTGAAGGGCATTCAAGCGGAGTGCGGAGGCGCCATGTTGGGCAAGATGCCCAACTTCCTTTGGTTCGAAGGGGCCTTCGTGGAATCCGTCAAGGGGTGGCAATCGGGGTGGTTCTATATCACCGAGCCGCGTGACCCTAGATGGGCGGCGGCCCCCGAGTTTAGATCTGGTATCCCCACGCAGCTCACCTCCTGGAAAGAGAAGGGCTTGCTGTGGGGTAGTTTGAAGGAGCTGACGGGACTCCAAGCCTGTATCAAGAAGCTGGTGAAGAAGCTCAGGCTGGTTAACGTGGTCCAGGTCATGCTCGTCCGCCGGATTCTCCCATGCCAAGAGCGGGCATTCAATCTATGGGAGTTCGATCCGGAACAGCACCAGGCGCTGAACAAGCTCTTCGACACAACGTACGAAGGCGCCTGGAAGGTGCTGTTCAAGGGCGCCGAAGCCCCCGCATCCGCGACTGAAGATCGCGGATTTCGCTCGCAGCGCCAGGCTGACGAGGTAAGTGATTCTACCCCTTTACGGGACACTTGTTTTTCATAGTTTGACTCTATGCGGGTTTTAATTTCCCCTTTTCCTTTGACAGGACTGGATGAAGAAGGCGGAGCAGATTACCTGTCCGGCTCCTATGCCAGAAAATCCAGTAGACGCTCGTCTAGCGAGGCTGCTGGTTCCGGCACCGCACGTGGTGCCGGAGAAGAAGGCCAAGAAGGAGGCCACGGGTGCTCGAAAGAGTGCCCGTTTTCAGGTGTCCGATGACTCCGGGGCTGACTCCTCCCCTGAAAATGAGGAGGAGGAAGAGGACTCTCTCCCAGAGGAGGGAGAGAGGAAGAGGAAGGCTTCCCCAACCGGGAGGCGGAGGGTCCAAGAGGGAAGGACTATTCCCCCAGACAGCTCTGCCAACATCAACGTTGGCGAGGAAGAATGGCCTTCAAGGGCCAGGCCTCCGGCGAGATCGTAAGTATCCGGATTCCTGAATGATTTATAATTTCTTTTTCTGCGTCACATAGTGTCACTCTAATGCCGCATACTGCCTGTAGTCCGGCCAGTGATGATCTCCCCGCTTCATCGAGCGGGTCGTTGGCTTCGTCGGATGTAGACTCCATCCCGACCGCCTCCACCCCTCGCGACGCCGAAGGCACCGAGGTGGGATCCCCAGAAGGGACCCATCAGGGGGAGGCTCCGGAGGCGCCACAAGGCGCCCTCCCGGACTTTGCGCCGGACTCCACAACAGAACCCGCAGTGGTTCCGGAGTCCGGCAGGCGGCCCCTTCGATCGAAGGGCAAGACCGTGACGCCGGCGGCTTCCGTCCAACCGGAGGCGCCGGGCAACTTGTCGGAGGCACTGCAGAGCGCTTCCATCGAGGAAGAACACCGCACTATTATGAGTGCGGTGATTCAGAAGGTGCAGCTCGCCAAAGGCGGGCTGACCGAAGCCTGCAATAGCCTTCTATCAGGCTTTGAGGTAAGAAGTTAAAAATATGCAATGTAATACCGCATAGACAGTAGCCCCTGATGCTCGGTTCGGTGTTCGGAAAGAAAAGCCGGACTGAGGATCTTAAAAGATATATACGCAGGGTTGCTAAAAAATTATGTCAATATGGGTTGCAGGCTGCGCTGCTGACCTCTGCCGCACTTACTGCGGAGGTCGGTGCGTTGAAGCAGGAGCTCGAGCGGTCCGGGCAAGAGCTCGGCCGCGCCAGGAAGCAGCTCCAAGACAAAGAAGGTGAGTAACACCACTTTGAATTTGTACCTTACAGAAAAGGATTTAGGTTACGACAAAAAATAGCAAGGATAACATGGGTACTGCAGGGGCCACGAATGAGGTGGCGACCCTGAAGGAGGCCGTGTCTGCGGCCGAACGCAATGCGGCCATGGAACGGACAGAGCGAGAAAAGCAGGAGGCGCGGGTAGCGGTGGTTCAGCAAGAGCTCCAGGCTCTTATGGAAAAGCATGAGAGTTTGGAGCGTGACTCAAAGACTCGAGAGTCCGAGCTTGCCTCGGCTCTCGAAAGTGCCAAAATCGCCAAGGCCGAGGCCCATAAGTCCCTTCAGGAGGTTGAATTGATGAAGAAGATAGCGGCGGGTAAGGCATTTTTCATGCAAAGCAAGCATGTGAATGTAAATTACGTGTTACTTACCCGGATTCGGAGCTCTCCAGGGGCGTTTGCAGATCTGCCTCGCAGCGTGTCTGATGCCGCCGCATTCTACCGAGCCGAGGAGGGGAGCTCAACGGAGAAGGTCTTCTGGTCTCAGTATGCTGAGGCCGGCCATCCGGTGCCCCCTAGCGACCAGCTGAAGCAGCTGGTCGAGCTTCACAAGGTGGCCGAGCAGGCCATGAAGGGCCTCATAGTCCGGCTGTGGCCTGGAGAGGCCATGCCTGGGAGCTACTTCGGCCTCGTGCGACGGCTGGTGGATGCGTGCCCCTGGGTGGAGGTTATCAAGCGCTCCGCCTGTATTGAAGGTGCTCGTCGGGCCCTTGCCCGCGCAAAGGTGCATTGGGGCAAGCTGGATGCGGAGAAGCTAATCACTGACGCGCCACCAGCGGGCAAGGAGCATCGTACGCCCGAAATTTACTATAAGGCTGTCCTGAAGGGCAGTGGCGGTGCCAAGATGAAAAGCTTGTGATGTCAAGCTTTTCCATTGACTTTTTTTTAAGACAATTAAACAACAGAAAATACAATACTTTATTGCGGACATATTTATGGTAGCAGCCCCTTGCGATCGTGCATATTTTGATATATCCGCATGATGGCATTGTACTGGAGTGGAATTCACGAATTAGTGAGACAAAGGCACAAAAATTTGTAGCCTATTCAGTTTCACAGATCAGAGTATTATATATTTCATCATGAAGAATGCAATTCTTATTTCTAAATAAAAACAATATCTTTCTCCCTAATACTTGCTACAGAGAGAGAAAAAAATGGAACATACGGAAGAGTATTGCAGTGTTAGGAGATAAAACTTACAAATAAAAGTGGAAAAGTGGAACGTCTTGCCCTTGGTGTTTGATCGGATACAAGGAGCTGACTAGTATGTACAGTACATGAGTATTGTTCAACACGACGGATAATACATGTGCAGCTGCGGGTGGGTTGTTCGTGGCTCGCCGGACGGCCAGAGGTGGCTGTGCCTGCCAGATCAAAGATCGCCAACGCCGGGCGAGGCGAAGGACGGAAAGACACTGCACGGTGCGGCGGCTGTCCACGGTGATTCGAGAGCATGCAGTAGTCGGAGAAGTTGAAGGAGATCACGTGATTTGTGGATCAACCGATCTGGTTTGTTCAGGTAAGTTATTTAGGACTTCTATATATAACCCAGCAGTGGCCCAACTAGATGATAGATGGGTCTGTTTCACAAGAAAAAAAAGAGGTCGATAGATGGGTCCGTGTAGACGTGTAGTCAAATTCCAATTGTTGTTCTTTCACCAGCGATGCGTACCCTGGATTCAACTAACTACTAAAATCATGTGTTGTCAACCGACAGCACAGCTATAACGTGGCTTCGCCACTGCTGAAGGGTGCCTGCAAGATTGCGGATGAGTGCTCCAGGGATGTAATTTTTGAGTTAATTCGCAATGTGTTATCCTGTGCGCTGAAAACTTTGTTCATATGCGCTAAGCAACGCTTATTTAATTTAAAATATTACCTTCTGTGCGGCCGTTTATTAAATCTAAGAGATGGCAAGTCGTCGGCTTCGGCCCCCATGCCACGAGTGCTGGGGTGTTCGGGATAAACTTGAGCACTCTTGTTCCCATTTTAGGGAGGCGCTCAACACAACGAACAAGGCAACCGAACTTATAGTGCTTGAACACTCTCACTTAGCCATAGAATTCTATAATTTTAAATTTCGGCGAAGCCCCTAGTATTCGGAAGACCGAATTGGGGCGCTATCCACGCCTTCATCGGACATAATCCGAACTTCGCCAAGCGGCGAGGTCTTTAAGGACCCGAAAGGACCTCTCGAACAGCGACCAGTCTCTCGCCTTATCATGCCGGTCAGTTTTAGCTTTCTCCACTGAGGCGTTAACCCGGCTCAACCGGCGCGCAATCGCAGTGGTTCTCACAGTGCTACCTTAGCCGATAGAACGGAACGTAAGGTGCCGAACATCGGAGCCGGGCAAACCCAACTATTGACCCAAGGCATGATTCGGAGCTGATTCATATAATGCTATAAGTTCGGGGTGCCGCACTTGTGAAAGTGTGCGGACTTTATCACACCATAAAGCGGAGGACACAAGCCCCTGGTGTGTTTGGCCGTACCAAGATGCACGGGTGCAACATGTCGTAAATGAACATACATATATATAAAGTAATGCAATTATAGGCAAAAGTGCTGCATTTTATTCGAGAAGATATGCTATCAGTGCGGAATGATACAAATAGTGCGGAAAGCAAGGGATTGGACGAATTAAAGGCGTCTCCCTCCAGGGGTAGGCCGCGGAATGTTGTATTTTAACAAATTTAATGCTCGTGATGGAGACCACCTGAGTGTTCGTCGCGGCCTTTGTCCTTCCCTGGCTATTGCATCATGAGTTCGGCAGGTTCGCCGCCGGACTGAGTTCTGTATAAAAAGAGAAAAATAAAACAAAAAAGAGCGACACACTTGGGAGCCCCTGGTGTGGTCGAACCGCACTCTGGGTCTGTTGTGGTTGTGCCCTTCCCCCTATGCCCATGGTATCTCCAGGGCGTAATTATGTACGCGGAGAGTTTGTCTTGCAATTTTGCGAGGGCTGGGGTTGGGGCCGCATTACGCTGGCGTAACGGAGGCGTGCCAGGTGGTCTTGGTTGATGTTGCTCCGGGCGCGTTTGGTCGTGTCCGGTCGTTTAACGGCCGGACTCGAGAATTGCCTTAAAAGGCTGCTCTGTACTTCTGCCGCGAGAGCCGCTGTATGTTCCTCCGTTCGGAGGGAGCGTTCCATGTTTCCATTGACCGTGATGACTCCACGAGGGCCTGGCATCTTGAGCTTAAGGTATGCATAATGCGGCACCGCGTTGAATTTTGCAAACGCGGTTCGTCCGAGCAGAGCGTGATAGCCGCTGCGGAACGGGACTATGTCGAAGATTAACTCCTCGCTTCGGAAATTATCCGGGGATCCGAAGACCACTTCCAGTGTAACTGAGCCTGTACAATTGGCCTCGACACCTGGTATGACGCCTTTGAAGGTCGTCGTTGTAGGTTTAATCCTTGAAGGGTCTATGCCCATCTTGCGCACTGTATCCTGATAAAGCAGGTTCAGGCTACTGCCGCCGTCCATCAGGACTCTCGTGAGGTGAAATCCATCAATGATTGGGTCTAAAACCAATGCGGCGAATCCGCCATGGCGGATACTGGTCGGATGGTCTCTTCGATCGAAAGTGATCGGGCAAGAGGACCATGGGTTGAATTTTGGGGCGACTGGCTCCATCGCGTATACGTCCCTTAGTGCACGCTTCTGCTCCCTCTTGGGAATATGCGTTGCGTATATCATGTTTACCGTCCGAACTTGAGGGGGGAATCCCTTTTGTCCTCTGTTGTTCGGCGGCCGGGTCTCTTCCTCGTCATCGCTGTGTAGCCCCTTGTCACTGTTTTGGCGATTAATTTGCTGCTGCTTGAATACCCAACAATCTCTGTTGGTATGGTTAGCTGGCTTTTCGGGGGTTCCATGTATTTGACAAGAGCGGTCGAGTATTCGGTCCAAATTGGACGGGCCCGGAGTGGTTCTTTTGAATGGCTTCTTCCGTTGACCGGGTTTGGAGCCTCGGAATCCGGCGTTGACTGCCGTATCCTCATTGCTGTCGCCGTTAATGCGGCGTTTGTTTTTGTTTCGACGCAACCTGCCATAGCGGTCCTTGGTATCCGGACTGCCAGCGTTTTTGCTGAGGTTGTTACTGCGAGCGAGCCAGCTATCCTCTCCCGCACAGAAGCGGGTCATGAGGGAAGTGAGGGCTGCCATGGATTTCGGCTTCTCCTGTCCTAGGTGCCGGGCCAGCCACTCGTCGCGGATGTTATGTTTGAAGGCAGCGAGTGCCTCTGCATCCGGACAGTCGATGATTTGATTTTTCTTTGTTAAGAACCGTGTCCAGAATTGCCTGGACGATTCGTCTGGCTGCTGGATTATGTGGCTTAGGTCATCTGCGTCCGGTGGTCGCACATACGTGCCCTGGAAGTTGTCGAGGAATGCGGCTTCCAGGTCTTCCCAGCATCCAATTGACTCTGCGGGCAGGCTGTTAAGCCAATGCCGAGCTGGTCCTTTAAGCTTGAGTGGGAGATATTTGATGGCGTGAAGATCGTCGCCGCGGGCCATGTGTATATGGAGGAGATAATCCTCAATCCAGACCGCGGGGTCTATTGTGCCATCGTAGGATTCGATATTAACGGGTTTGAACCCTTCAGGGATTTGATGATCCATTACTTCGTCAGTGAAGCATAGTGGGTGTGCGGCGCCTCTGTATTGAGCAATATCGCGACGTAGCTCGAGAGAGCGTTATGCTGCTGTGTTCGCCCGGCCGAGTAGTTGTATCCGGTGCGACGGTATTCGCCGTGGGTCGTGGGCGCCCACGTGATCCATAGATAGATAGATCTGGATTGTCTTGCCTTGTCCTCCAATATATCTCGCAAGTCCGCGCGTTCCCCGTGGCTTCCTGCTTTTAGAGCGATGCCGGGTGCGGTTTTGGTGTAGGGCTTGCACGCCTCTCTATCGCGCCACGAGGTGGTCGGTCTGCCAGACAGCGCTGGTGATGCTGCCTCCTCTAATCGGGGAGCAACTTGCGTTTTGGGTAACTTTTGAGGGCGTTCGAGTTCATACTCTTCGCCGCGAGGACCTCGGTCCATCCGTCGGCCAAGATGGGTCTTGATCAGCTTGAAGCTGTTGTTGCTTTTTCTTTAGGCTGTTTGCCGTGGCCATTAGCCCGCGCCTAAAACGCTCTTGTTCGACGGGATCCTCGAGCACGACGAATTAAATGCGTCGCCGAGGCTTGCCTCGTCTCCGGAGGAGGTAAGTAATTGTCATCCTCGACCTCTTCGTCGCCGCCTCTCCCGAGGGCTTGCTTCTGCCTCCTCCTGCGCTGGATCGTGGCTTGGAGGGAGTTGTCTTCGCACTTTACGGGTGTTATTATCTCTGTGCGGAATCTCCATTCTTGCCGTGGCGGGATTTAGAGCGGCGCCGCGACGTCGGCGCTTGGGCTGTTTCTTTAAGGAATCGGCCTCCGCTGCTTCTTCGCCGTCCCCATCTTTTGGGGTGTCCACCATGTATATGTCGATGACGAGGTGGTCTTCCGGTGTCTGTAGGCACTGGTTCTTGGTAGTCTCCGCATCGTCGTCCATACCGTCGATGTCTTCGGAGTCGTAGTCGAGTATGTCGGTTAAATCGTCGACGGTGGCTACGAAGTGGGTGGTGGGTGGGATCTGAATTTCTTCGTCATCCGCGTCCCAACCGTCCTGGTCGTAGGTCGACCAGGGCTCTCCGGATAGCGAGAGATGCTTCAATGAATTTATGATATCGCCGAAGGGCGAGTGCTGAAAGATGTCCGCAGCGGTGAATTCCATGATCGGCGCCCAATCGGATTCGACTGGCAGGGGCGCAGGAGGTTCGGAGTCCGGCAGGGAGTCCGGCACCTCGGAGTCATGGGCTTTACGTGGGACAAGGTAAGTGTTCGGCTCCATCGCCGTAGGAATTGCAGCTCTCGAGGCGGTGTCCAGCCATCCGTCCTCGATCCGAGCGATCGGCTCCGGACTATGAGTCGGAGCGGATTCGTGTGCGGCCTCCAAGGGGTTGTCCGGCGGCAGAGTTAGGTCATGCCCATCGTGACAGCGCGGCACGCTCGGCTGTGGCTCAGATCCATCGAGGATCAAGTCCCCGCGGATATCGGCCGTGAAGTTTAGGCTTCCAAACCTGACCTGACGGCCAGGGGCATAGCTTTCGATCTGCTCCAGATGGCCAAGGGAGTTGGCCCGCAGTGCGAAGCCGCCGAATACGAAGATCTGTCCGGGGAGAAAGGTCTCACCCAGGACTGCGTCGTTGTTGATTGAAGAGGCCATCAAGCCTATCGGTGACGACATAGAGGAACTCTCAATGAAAGCACCAATGTCGGTGTCAAAACCGGCGGATCTCGGGTAGGGGGTCCCGAACTGTGCGTCTAGGCGGATGGTAACAGGAGACAAGGGACACGATGTTTACCCAGGTTCGGGCCCTCTTGATGGAGGTAAAACCCTACGTCCTTCTTGATTGATATTGATATTGTGGATGTTTACAAGAGTGGATCTACCACGAGATCAAGGAGGCTAAACCCTAGAAGCTAGCCTATGGTATGATTGTAAGGGTTGTTGTGATTGTTGTCCTACGGACTAAAGCCATCCGGTTTATATAGACACCGGAGAGGGCTAGGGTTACATAGAGTCGGTTACAATGGTAGGAGATCTACATATCCGTATCGCCAAGCTTGCCTTCCACGCCAAGGAAAGTCCCATCCGGACACGGGGTGAAGTCTTCAATCTTGTATCTTCATAGTCCTGGAGTCCGGCCGATGATGATAGTCCGGGAAATGATAGTTCGGCTGATGATGGTAGTCCGGCTATCCGGACACCCCCTAATCCAGGACTCCCTCAAGGACCTTTAGTCCCGGTTGGTAATACCAACCGGGACAAAAAGGCCTCCTCGCGTCAGCAGCTAGCAGGAGCTGGGGTTTTTGTTTTTTTTAAGAGGGGGTTAGGTGGTTTTCGAGGGTTAATTTAGTGGTTTGATCATATTGTGTTAGCTAACTAATAGAGAGATGTGACCTCTCTTTCTCCGTGCTTGATCGACGCTAACTACTATACGTATAGAGAGAACTCGATACGCTTGCTAGTAAGAAAATGAAGGAACCATTAATTGCAGAAGATCGTCATGAACATATATATACAGAGAGAAGTGAGACCTCTCTTTCTCTGAGAGATTGGTCGAACAACATGTTTTCGTATATTTATCTGACGCTACTACATATATACAATATAACATGTCTTACAATCCCTAACATCTAAAATCGGTTCCAACTTCCACATGGTATTCTCCGGCTTTAGGTATGACGTGGTCAAGAAAGAATCCCGCCAATTCCTCTTGAATTGCTCGTATGTGATCATTTGGTAGGAGTTCATCCCGCATTTTCCATAACTAATTTAAAGAAGGGGGTCAATACATATAGATGAATGAAACTCAACACAATTGATGGTAATAAAATAAAATTGTGAATACTTTTGTTTACGTACTTCATATTGCTCTTCAGAGTAGCACCGCTTAGAGGCCGTCGAGTTGTAGATGAACTCGCAAACGTAGTATCCACAAAAATCATTCATGGCTTCCCGCCACAAGCACTTTACGAGAAGTAGAGTTCAATCAAACTGATAATCAAGCATATGTATCTTACAAATCTCTATGTCCCCTTCCGACACTTGATGACAGATGGAATTGAAGCGTCTCTTGATGTGCTTGGTTCTCTTGTAAAATCTGGATTCCTTCGCCAAGGCAATTGCATCAGTATTGTCACAAAAGATTTTCATTGGACCCGATGCACTAGGTTTGACACCTAGATCGGATATGAACTCCTTCATCCAAACTCCTTCATTTGCTGCTTCCGAAGTAGCAATGTACTCCGCTTCACACATAGATCCCGCCACGACGCTCTGCTTGGAACTGCACCAACTGACAGCTCCTCCATTCAATAAAAATATGTATCCGATTTGCGACTTAGAGTCATCCGGATCAGTGTCAAAGCTTGCATCAACGTAACCGTTTACGACAAGCTCTTTTTCACCTCCATAAACGAGAAACATATCCTTAGTCCTTTTCAGGTATTTCAGGATGTTCTTGACCGCTGTCCAGTGCTCCACTCCGGGATTACTTTGGTACCTCCCTGCTATGCTTATAGCAAGGCATACATCAGGTCCGGTACACAACATTGCATACATGATAGAACCTATGGCTTAAGCATAGGGAATGGCTTTCATTTTCTCTCTATCTTCTGCAGTGGTCGGGCATTGAGTCTGACTCAACTTCACACCTTGTAACACAGGCAAGAACCCTTTCTTTGAATGATCCATTTTGAACTTCTTCAGAACTTTATAAGGGTATGTGCTTTGTGGAAGTCCAATTAAGCGTCTTGGTCTATCTCTATAGATCTTGATGCCCAATATGTAAACAGCTTCACCGAGGTCTTTCATGGAAAAATTCTTATTCAGGTATCCCTTTATGCTATCCCGAAATTCTATATCATTTCCAATCAACAATATGTCATCTACATATAATATCAGAAATGCTACAGAGCTCCCACTCACTTTCTTGTAAATACAGGCTTCTCCAAAAGTCTGTATAAAACCATATGGTTAATTTGATCACACTATCAAAGCGTTTATTCCAACTCCGAGAGGCTTGCACCAGTCCATAAATGGATCGCTGGAGCTTGCACACTTTGTTAGCATCCTTTGGATCGATAAAACCTTCCGGTTGCATCACATACAACTCTTCTTCCAGAAATCCATTCAGGAATGCAGTTTTGACATCCATTTGCCAAATTTCATAATCATAAAATGCAGCAGTTGCTAACATGATTTGGACAGACTTAAGCATCACTACGGGTGAGAAAGTCTCATCGTAGTCAACTCCTTGAACTTGTCGAAAACCTTTCGCAACAAGTCGAGCTTTGTAGATAGTAACATTACCATCAGCATCGGTCTTCTTATTGATGATCCATTTATTTTCTATGGCTTGCCAATCATCGGGCAAGTCCACCAAAGTCCACACTTTGTTCTCATACATGGATCCCATCTCAGATTTCATGGCCTCAAGCCATTTCACGGAATCTGGGCTCATCGTCGCTTTTTCATAGGTGCAGATCTTACTCTGGAAGACCTACAAGGTTCGGTAGTAACTTGATGTGAAGCTTCATGATAACCATCATTAGCTTCCTCACTAATTGGTGTAGGAATCACGGGAACTCATTTCTGTGATGAACTACTTTCCAATAAGGGAGAAGGTACAATTACCTCATCAAGTTCTACTTTCCTCCCACTCACTTCTTTCGAGAGAAACTCCTCTAGAAAGGATCCATTCTTAGCAACAAAGATTTTGCCTTCGGATCTGTGATAGAAGGCGTACCCAACAGTTTCTTTTGGGTATCCTATGAAGACGCATTTCTCCGATTTGGGTTCGAGCTTATCAAGTTGAAGCTTTTTCACATAACCATCGCAGCCCCAAACTTTAAGAAACGACAACTTTGGTTTCTTGCCAAACCATAGTTCATAAGGCGTCGTCTCAATGGATTTTGATGGTGCCCTATTTAAAGTGAATGCAGCCGTCTCTAAAGCATAACCCCAAAACAATAGCGGTAAATCAGTAAGAGACATCATAGATCACACCATATCTAATAAAGTACGGTTACGACGTTCAGACACACCATTTCGCTGTGGTGTTCCAGGTGGCGTCAGTTGTGAAACTATCCCATGTTGTTTCAAATGTAGACCAAACTCGTAACTCAAATATTCTCCTCCATGATCAGATCGTAGAAACTTTATTTTCTTGTTACGATGATTTTCCACTTCACTCTGAAATTCTTTGAACTTTTCAAATGTTTTAGACATATGATTCATTAAGTAGATATAACCATATCTGCTCAAATCATCTGTGAAGGTAAGAAAATAACGATACCCACCATGAGCCTCAACACTCATTGGACCGCATACATCAGTGTATATTATTTCCAATAAGTCAGTAGCTCGTTCCATTGTTCCGGAGAACGGAGTTTTAGTCATCTTACCCATAAGGCACGGTTCGCAAGCACCAAGTGATTCATAATCAAGTGATTCCAAAAGTCCATTAGCATGAAGTTTCTTCATGCGCTTTACACCGATATGACCCGAACGGCAGTGCCAAAAATAAGTTGCACTATCATTATTAACTTTGCATCTTTTGGTTTAAATATTATGAATATGTGTATCATCGTTATCGAGATTCAATAAAAATAGACCACTCAACAAGGGTGCATGACCAAAAGAGATATTACTCATATAAATAGAACAACCATTATTCTCTGATTTAAATGAATAACCGTTTCGATTGAACAAGATCTAGATATAATGTTCATGCTCAACGTTGGCAGCAAATAATAATTATTTAGGTCTAAAACTAATCCCGATGGTAGATGTAGAGGTAGCGTGCCGACGGTGATCACATCGACCTTGGAACCATTTCCCACGCGCATCGTCACCTCGTCCTTAGCCAATCTTCGCTTAATCCGTAGCCCCTGTTTCGAGTTGCAAATATGAGCAACAGAACCAGTATCAAATACCCAGGCGCTACTGCGAGCATTAGTTAAGTACACATCAATAACATGTATATCAAATATACCTTTCACTTTGCCATCCTTCTTATCCGCCAAATACTTGGGGCAGTTCCGCTTCCAGTGACCAGTCCCTTTGCAGTATAAGCACTCAGTTTCAGGCTTCGGTCCAGACTTGGGTTTCTTCTCTTGAGCAGCAACCTTTCTGCCATTCTTCTTGAAGTTCCCTTTCTTCCCTTTGCCCTTTTTCTTCAAACTAGTGGTCTTGTTGACCATCAACACTTGATGCTCCTTTTTGATTTCTACCTACGCGGCCTTTAGCATCGCGAAGAGCTCGGGAATAGTCTTGTTCATCCCTTGCATATTATAGTTCATCACGAAGCCTTTATAGCTTGGTGGCAGTGATTGAAGAACTCTGTCAATGACACAATCAACTGGAAGATCAACTCCCAGCTGAGTCAAGTGGTTATGGTACCCAGACATTCTGAGTATGTGTTCACTGACAGAACTATTCTCCTCCATTTTTCAGTTGTAGAACTTGTTGGAGACTTCATATCTCTCAGCTCGGACATTTGCTTGAAATATTAACTTCAACTCTTGGAACATCTCATATGCTCCATGACGTTCAAAACGTCTTTGAAGTCCCGATTCTAAGCCGTAAAGCATGGCACACTGAACTATCGAGTAGTCATCAGCTTTGCTCTGCCAGATGTTCTTAACATCATCAGTAGCATCTGCAGCAGGCCTGGCACCTAGCGGTGCTTCCAGGACGTAATTCTTCTGTGCAGCAATGAGGATAATCCTCAAGTTACGGACCCAGTCCGTGTAGTTGCTGCCATCATCTTTCAGCTTAGCTTTCTCTAGAAACGCATTAAAATTCAAAGGAACGGTAGCAAGGGCCATTGATCTACAACAACATAGACATGCAAAATACTATCAGGTACTAAGTTCATGATAAATTAAAGTTCAATTAATCATATTACTTAAGAACTCCCACTTAGATAGACATCCCTCTAATCATCTAAGTGATCACGTGATCCAAATCAACTAAACCATGTCCGATCATCACGTGAGATGGAGTAGTTTTCAATGGTGAACATCACTATGTTGATCATATCTACTATATGATTCACGCTCGACCTTTCGGTCTCAGTGTTCCGAGGCCATATCTGCATATGCTAGGCTCGTCAAGTTTAACCCGAGTATTCTGCGTGTGCAAAACTGGCTTGCACCCGTTGTATGTGAACATAGAGCTTATCACACCCGATCATCACGTGGTGTCTCGGCACGACGAACTGTAGCAATGGTGCATACTCAGGGAGAACACTTGTACCTTGAAATTTAATAAGGGATCATCTTATAATGCTACCGCCGTGCTAAGAAAAATAAGATGCATAAAAGATAAACATCAGATGCAATCAAAATATGTGACATGATATGGCCATCATCATCTTGTGCTCATCGTCATGATCTCCATCGTCACCGGCGCGACACCTTGATCTCCATCGTAGCATCGTTGTCGTCTCGCCAACTATTGTTATTACAACTATCGCTACTGCTTAGTGATAAAGTAAAACAATTACATGGCGATTGCATTGCATACAATAAAGCGACAACCACATGGCTCCTGCCAGTTGCTGATAACTTTGTTACAAAACATGATCATCTCATACAACAATTTATATCACATCATGCCTTGACCATATCACATCACAGCAAGCCCTGCAATAACAAGTTAGACGTCCTCTACTTTGTTGTTGCAAGTTTTACGTGGCTGCTACGGGCTTCTGGCAAAAACCGTTCTTACCTACGCATCAAGACCACAACGATTTTTCGTCAAGTGTGTTGTTTTAACCTTCAACAAGGACCGGGTGTAGCCACACTCGATTCAACTAAAGTTGGAGAAACAGACACTCACTAGGCACCTGTATGCGAAGCACGTCGGTAGAACCAGTCTCGCGTAAGCGTACGCGTAATGTCGGTCTGAGCCGCTTCATCTAACAATACCGCCGAATCAAAGTATGGCATGCTGGTAAGCAGTGTGACTATTATCGCTCACAACTCTTTGTGTTCTACTCATGCATATAACATCTACACATAGACCTGGCTCGGATGCCACTGTTGGGGAACGCAGTAATTTCAAAAAAAATCCTATGATCACGCAAGATCTATCTAAGTGATGCATAGCAACGGGGGGGGGGGGGGGAGTGTGTCCATGTAGACGTCCCTCGAACTCAAGATCCAGCTGAGGCCGAGGAAGAGTTCTGTCAGCACGACGGCGTGGTGACGGTGATGATGAAGTTACCGGCGCAGGGCTTCGCCTAAGCACTACGACGATATGACCGAGGTGGAAATCTGTGGAGGGGGGCACCGCAGACGACTAAAAGATCAACTTGATCAACTTGTGTTTCTATGGGGTGCCCCCCTCCCCCGTATATAAAGGATTGGAGGAGGGGAGGGCCGGTCCTCCCTATGGCGCGCCCAAGGGGGGAAGTCCTACTCCCAGTAGGAGTAGGTTTCCCCCCTTCCCTAGTTAGAGTAGGAGAAGAAGGAAGAGGGAGAGGGAGAGAACGAAAGGGGGGCCGACCCCCTCCCAATTCGGATTGGGCTTGGGGGGCGCACCCCCACCTTGGCCGCCTCCTCCTCTCTTCCACCATGGCCCATTAAGGCCCATTAACTCCCCGGGGGTTCCGGTAACCTCCCGGTACTCCGGAAAAATGCCTGAACCACTCGGAACCTTTCCGGTGTCCAAACATAGCCTTCCAATATATCAATCTTTATGTCTCGACCATTTCGAGACTCCTCGTCATGTCCATGATCACATCCGGGACTCCAAACAACCTTCGGCACATCAAACACACATAAACTCATAATACCAATCTTCATCGAAAGTTAAGCGTGTGGACCCTACGGGTTCGAGAACTATATAGACATGACCGAGACACGTCTCCGGTCAATAACCAATAGCAGAACCTGGATGCTCATATTGGTTCCTACATATTCTACAAAGATCTTTATTGGTCAAACCGCATAACAACATACGTTGTTCCCTTTGTCATCGGTATGTTACTTGCCCGACAATCGATCGTCGGTATCACAATACCTAGTTCAATCTCGTTGCCGGCAAGTATCTTTACTCGTTCCGTAATACTTCATCCCACAACTAAATCATTAGTCACAATGCTTGCAAGGCTTACAGTGATGAGTATTACCGAGAGGGCCCAGAGATACCTCTCCGAAACACCGAGTGACAAATCCTAATCTTGATCTATGCCAACCAAACAAACACCTTCGGAGACACCTGTAGAGCACCTATATAATCACCCTTTTATGTTGTGACGTTTGGTAGCACACAAAGTGTTCCTCCAGTATTCGGGAGTTGCATAATCTCATAGTCTGAGGAACTTGTCTAAGTCATGAAGAAAGCAGTAGCAATGAAACTAACACGATAATAATTCTAAGCTAACGGATGGGTCATGTCCATCACATCATTATCCTAATGATGTGATCCCATTCATCAAATGACAACACATGTATATGGTTAGGAAACATAATCATCTTTGTTTAACGAGCTAGTCAAGTAGAGGCATACTAGGGACTATAAGTTTTGTCTATGTATTCACACATGTACTAAGTTTCCGGTTAATACAATTCTAGCATGAATAATAAACATTTATCATGAATTAAGGAAATAAATAATAACATTATTATTGCCTCTAGGGCATATTTCCTTTAGGAACTACCTAATCTAGAAGTGGTCGTCCTTTAATCCATAATATCCAAGTAAAACATGGGCCTTGCTTTGGGCTTAACTTAGAATTTGAGATACCAACTAGGAAAAATATACTAAGAGCAACTAGAAAATACTAGGACATTTGGTAAGTCATAGTATAACACATATGTTACTCGGAGCATCGACCTGCCTCCTTGGTAAGCCCAGTTCCCGCTGAAGATGTGTTTTTATCGGTTACACATGTATATCTTGGGCCCTAGTTTTTGATGGCCCATAAAATAATATGTGTGAGACTTTTTTTGGAAGGATCCAACAATACCTAATCTATTATGTATTAAAAGTAATTGATGGGCTCACCAGAAAAAGATAAAAATGCTAGAAAATAACTCAAAAATAAAAAGAACTAACTGTCTATCTATTATATATTAAAAGTAATTGACGGGCTCACCAGAAAAAAGATAAAAATGCTAGAAGATCTCTAAAAAATCAAAAACATCCGACTGTCTATTTAATAGGCTAATATTTTATAACCATTAGATTAGTTTGAAGTGAAATAATTACCCACTATTGCCATTATAAGAAAAAAGTGTTTCATCTAACTTATTAGGACGTGGGCTGATGCCATCTTATTAAGACATGGGCTGATGCCATATTATAATGGAAAAAAACATTATGTTCCCATAGTACCAAAAGGACTGCTCACATATGAACACACTGGCAGCAATGTTCATGTGAACGACCTTTGTGATTAATTCCCCCTTGGTAGAGTACCTGAAAAATCCTCCAGATTGGATCTCCCCGGAGCAGAGAGGTGGGCGATGCAAAAATCATCTGTTTATATTTCTGTGGTTCTTGGGAGTATATAAAGGCAGTGGAAGAAAGATGTGATGGAGGCAACCTCTATCGCGGCCAAGATCCCCCTTGGATGCTCGTGCCGACCTGTGGGCTGTGGCATGTGGCCTGGGGGGCCAGGTGGGTCTAGGTCCCTCCGGCTTCATTTCTTCATGAAACTTAGTTTTTTTTTTCTAGTTTTTTGGTCCCAAAAAAGTTGATCTTTTTTGAAAATCCAAAAAAACAACAAATGGCACTTTGCACTGAATTAATAGGTTAATCAAGAAAAACTATAAAAGTTGATGCCAATACTATGCCATTATGATATAAGTATAACATGAAACAATAAAAAATTCTTGATACGTATAGTACATATCAACTAGCATGAATAAATTGGTATTTTTCTAGGGCTTGTTAATACTCGACAATATTGTTCTCCTAGATAACCAGACACAAGGTACTCCTTAGTTCCTACTGGTTCGATGTCCAGGCTAAAATTGTGACTAGCATGAATAAATTGATGGCTTTCTCTATATCTCACTATTACTTGATGACACTTTTCAGCTGGGTAGCTGAACAGAAGTGAGGTTCTTCCTACCAATTAAAAACGGGCGACTCCCATTCCGTAGCCATCTGCATGTTACTACAAGCTAAAATGGTGACAAACACGAATAAATCGTTATATTTCTCCAAGGCTCATGAATAATGCATGGTACTATTCGGTTGGATAGCCACACAGAAGTAATGTACTCCTTTTCAATTTGAGGGGACGACTCTTGGCCTGTATCCATCTGTCTGGTGACTAGCACGAATAAATTGGTGTCTTTCTCTACGACAAATGATTGATGGTACTATTCAGCCAGACAAGCAGACAGAAGCAAGGCACTCCCTGGTTCCCTGCCGATTCAAGGTGGATGGTTGCTGGTAATATGTGCATTAATCCAAACTGAAACGGCGACTAGCACGAATAAATTGATGTATTTCTTTTTAGCTCTTTAATGCTTCCACTTTTCGACTAGGTTGTCCGAAAACATGAGGTGGGCAGCTCCTGATACGGAGCCGCATGCACATTAATGCACAAATATATTGATGTCTTTCTCTAGGGCTCATTAACACTTGATGGTGTCGTTTGGTTGGACAACTTGACAGAAAGCAAGGTATTCCATGATTTCTTGTCCATATAGGGTGGATGGCTCCATGCACGACAAGTTACACATTAATCCGGGCTCGTCTAACACGAATAAATGGATTTCTTTCTCTATGGATCATTAATACTTGGTAGCGCTCTTTGGTTAGGCGGTGTACAAAAGCGAGGTACTCCCTTCTGATTTTGGGTGGTTGTGGGGCCACTAGACGGACACAAGCAAGATACTCCCTGTCATTTGGAGGGATATTTTAAATATTATTTTGTTTTACATAAATTTCAAAAATATAACCATAAAATATAGTATTTCACCACTAGTACTCCGACATGTCGGTGCCAACAATGACAGGTATCGTTGGCAATACCAATGATACATATATTGTCATTTTGAGTCACATGGGCCATCATCAGTGCATATTGCATCAGCCCGCCCGCATGACACACTCGGACAGAGCTAGCTAAGTTAGAGCGTGTACAATGGTGCTATCTTCACAATGTCACCTAAGATCATTGCCGAGTTAGAAAAAGGCGAATGGAGGAAAAAAAGGATTGCCATCTCTTACCTAGATGGTCTTTCAGTAAAGAAGATAAGACAATTCCATCCATTGTACTAGATGTCATCTCTTAGCTACATATTTTCTAGTTTAATTTTAACCATCACATTAATTTAAGAGCATGTAAACGTTGCTTGTTAGGCTAAGAGCTAATCCATTGTATAATATATTTTTAAGCTTCTCCATGTGTCATACATAGCATACGAGAATATTGTAACGAATAACTATTTGTGTACAATGTGCTTGGGGTATTATGAAGATATAAAGCATGTGTTATTTGAATGTAATGTTGCAAGGGAGGTTTGGAACAATCTTGGTCTACTGGAACTCACCGAAGAGGCATGCATGCTGGACCATTCAGGTAGTGTTTATTTCACAAATTCATGAACGTTTTTTAATTTGCTAATATTATTTTTGAAAGCAAGATTTTTTTTAGTTTGAGAAAATTTAAAATTGCATGAATTATTTTTAATACGGGAATATTTATAACTTGATGAGCATTTTTCAGTATCCTTAAAATTTATTTGAAATACACAATAATTTTTTAAAGTTGCATACATACTTAAAATCCATGAATTATTTTTCAAACTTGGAAGCATTTATTAAAATTCTTGAAATATGGTGAAAATGAGTAAAATTTGTCAGCATTTGTAGGCGAACTTTTTGTTAGTTTTCTACTCGCTCCATCCCATAAAGTAAGACGATTTTTTGACACTACACTAGTGTCAAAAAACGTCCTATGCTATGGGACAGAGGGAGAAGTAAACAGCTCAAAAGTAGATCTGTACAACCGAGAAAAGGTCAGCGAGATATAACCTGAGCTCGCCTCTGAGCCCACCTTAGTGTGTGGGCCCAATGGTCCCGATTTGGAAAGTTTGTACTGAGTGGCACAGACTTGTTTAAGAACCAGTTTCTCAAAAACAAACTTGTTTTACAACCTTTCGAGTGATTTTTTTTTCCTTTTTTTGGTGTTTTTTGTATCCTTCATTTTTACTTCCTATGTGTTTTCTCTATTGGTTTCCATCAGTCTCTTTATTGAATTCTATGCCTTTCATTCCTTTCCTTTTTTTGCATTTTTCATATACACGTTAACATTATTTAAACTAGATGATACCCCACGCGTTGCTGCGGGACTTCATAAGCACATGATCTAAAACTTTAATGTTAGATCATGATTGTGATCATATATTGGAAAAAGAATTGGACCATAGACAGAGTGATGGAGTGCACTTTGTGACGATAGAGACAATATTATGGCAGCTACTCGTAAAATTTATTATATACAATGGTCGGTAGAAATTCTTGATGAGTTGGCATAATATGCATGTGTTTTTAAAACAATAAGGGAACGATTTAGAACCTGAGGTGCAATCCGTGTCCCTGGCAAGTGCTTATAGATGAGGCTTTTCCTTGATATGCTTCGTAGATAAAAACCTAATGACTGTAAAATAAAATGCTACATACAGATTAGTTGCATATCTCTCTTCTTGTTCGTTGGCTTGCACATGTATAGTCAAATCTAGATGAAATATAATACTATGATGTTTGAGGGGCTGACAAAAAGGAAAAAGAGTGGATATAATATTAGGTTAGATGGTTCTCGCACCTAGACAGGTGCGACCGAGCCGATGAGAAGATCAAAAGCCAACGCTTGCTGACTTGGGATAAATTTAGTGATGCCACCTGGTAATAATTCTGAACATAAAAAATATCTTGAGTTGCAAAGACAATGGTAAGCATCATAATAAATTGTTGGTGCAAAGAAATATGTATATATTCATTCAGAACATCAACTCATTGAAAGAAGCAATCGGTCTAAATATACTGATGTAAATTAAAGATTATAAATACAATTTATTTAAAACTATATCAACATAGGCAGACATATAACCTGCAAATCACCAATAAGAATGCCCCTATATGCTATGCATAAATGTACAACTTCATAAGAAAAAGACCACTTTTTTCACAAATAGATTACTTTCTAGTAGATGTTTGCTCATCATATATAAAACCAGAAAAATGTTACCCTCTCCAGATCTAAGTATCAGATCCAGAACGTACCTTGTTATATGAGTTTCTGACACATTCTACGGATCATTTGCTAGGATAGACATGGCATGCACGGTCTGTGAAAGCGGCATATATAGGAGATGGCCAATGATCAAATGGACAAACATCTTATCTACCCTTTCTTTTTTATATACCTAAATGGTGGATGGTTGGGCCCTTTACTCAGAAGCAACACACATGTATATTTCAAGTGTGAGACCGTGAGTAATAAGTTGTTACCAATGACATACAACATTTCAGAAGCAGTAGATTGCCATGAAGCGTACGTACCAAATCTCGCAGGATAGTTGTAGAAACCACAACTGAATGAGGACGAATCCTATACAACAATTTAGTACCAAATTTTTGTCAGACCATGACTTATATCTGAATAATAAAGCCCTACCAGGAAACAATAGTTGAAGTGTGAGGAACCAGAAGTTTGACAATCGTGTATCATGCTTGCTGTTGGCAAGTGAAATATGAGAAAATCCGATGGGAAATCGGTAGATGATTCGTATAAATATTGGGGGGAAATCAGGAAAAAATAAGTGACATTTTAATACCTTGAATTAATTTCATTGCATTGTAGTTTCTGTGTTGTTTCAAGGTAATCTTCTTCTCCAAAGCCGATTTAATCCTGCAAAAAAATTATATGAGATGAGTAATTACGGGGCATCGAAATAGTCCAGAAAACACACACACACACACACACACACACACAGAGAGAGAGAGAGAGAGAGATATCTGGGAATCAAATCGGGTAAAAGTTGTTCTGATGGCAGATTTAGAATCAGATTGAACCCTCGTCCATCCTCCTTGCCATGCGACTATGGCTCCCATGAGCTCGTAATCTATTGGACAGCCCATGAACTCCAGCTTTGTGCCCACGTGCAACGGCGACGAGGAGGGTCATGTGGGGGCCGGTCGCCCAGGCTATTTTGCGGCAGGCGAGGAGGGCCGACACCAGGCAAAGTCGCCGCATGGGCAAGGTGGCAGCCAAGGAGAAGATTGTCATGGAGATTGGAGAAAAAGCGAGCACCGACGGGGAACCCCGTGGGATATGAAGCAGAAATCTGAGAAGTGGAGAGCGAAGCGGCGTGCCATCGGGCGATTTGATGGGGACTCGGTTGGGGAAATAAATTGAAGTGGAGGTGAGCTCAGCCCCTGGTGTAGTGGGCCTTTGGTAGAAAATGAAGCAGTGTGTGCTGAAGAAACGAAGTGCGAAATAAAAAAGGGTCAACTAATGCGTAGGCAAGGCTGATTGAATGAAATAAAAAATTAAAGCTCACATTGCTGACGTGGAGTGATGAGACGGGTGGAATTTGCTGAGGTAGCTAGATGATGATGTGGATGAGCTGCATGTTGAGAGAATAGGTAGAAGTGGGGAGCAACTTCTTAAGAATGTTAGATACATGTTCACAAATTTCATATACATATTGAACATATTTGGATACATGTTAAACATTTTCGAAATACAATTTCAATATTTTTTTAAAAATAAACATTGAACATTTGACAAGTGTACATTAAACATCTTCAAAATACAATGTGAAATTTTCTTAAACACACAATGACCATTTTCCATAAATGCCCTGAATATCATTTTTATTCGTGCAAATACTTTTAAAGTGTTATTAAAATTTCTTCAAATTCATGAACCTTTTTGAATGGTATGAAACATTTTCTGAAGATTACACAAACAAATTTTAACATTGTATGAATTGTTTTTTAAATGCCGCGAACTTATGTTTGAACACATGAACATCTTTTAAATATGATAATCAGTTTTTGAATATTGTGAATGTTTTCTACAAACTATGCCTATAATTTGTTTACATTACATGAACATCTTTAATGCTGATCAATTTAGGGATTGACTATTCGTCACCCTGGACGAGGTATAGTTATTCTTCACCACCTCTATTTTAACATCAATACACCGTAATTTTACGTTCCACAAATTTTGTTTTATTATATACGTAAAAGGAGAACTTAAGAAAATATATAATCACTGTAAAAAAATATTGTATGTTACGTAAAATTACAAACGCTAAAACACAGTGTAAAATATACATAAAATGCAATTTTTCTGGTCTTATGACCTATATTTTTGTTTACTTATACCAAATTTAATGTAGTGAATTAATATGAATATAACTATTTGTATTTCAAATGCAATTTATTTCTAAAACGATAGTAAGATTACCTCAGGTGAATAGTAACTTATTTTGCACCCTGTGTGATCAAACACAAAATAACGAAAAAAAAAAACACAAAATAACGTAAAAGAGCAAGACTCTCTACTGGCAGAGCTATTATGTGAACCCTTGAGGCAAGGCGAGCTACTATCTCACTAAAAGCTAGACATAGCGACACCCGTAATGCATCACAATCACATCGGATAAGAACCACGCAAAGCGAGTCGGCTCACTATGTGCATGAGGGTTTGCTTGACTACAGCAGGCAGCGGCCTGGTCCACGTTGTTGTCCCCCTAAAAAAGTACATGATGCTGCAAAATAAATGGAAATGAACTTATTTGACCATTTCTTACTACTAAATAAAATACTTTTTGCGGCCTTAAAAAATAAATGGCGAACTAGGAGTCCAATTGATGAAAAATTGAACCGACAACTTCACTGGTTCAGTCACTGGTCCGGTTTTTAAAACTAGAGAAAATTATACTTTTCGTCCCTCAATTTTTGGTGGAGTCTAGATTTGATCCCTCAGCTTCAAAATCGGACAACTTGCATCCCCCAACTACGGAAACCGGACAAGGGTCGTCCCTGGTCTCGGTTTTGACCGGTTTTGGTGCCGACTCACCCCGATTTTGACCGGTCTCACTCAAATTCGTGTAATTTTTTTCATATCCATGTACTTTTTGATATTCGAATACACTTTTCAAATCCGCATAGTTTTTTCAAGGTTGCGTGTTTGTTTTTCAAAAATAAACATACTTTTTTCAAATCAGTGAACTATTTTGAAATTTTCATACCTTTTCCAAATCCGTGATTTTTTAACATTTGCGTAGTTTTTTCAAATCCACGTATTTGTCCCAAGTTTGTGTAATTTTATCAAATCCATGAACTGTTTTTGAAGTTCATGTATTTATTTCGAATCCGCATACTTTTCAAAGTCCGTGTTTTTTCTCAAATCCGTGTTTCTTTTCTAGTCCATGAACTTTGTTTGAAATTCACGTATTGTTTCAAGTTGACATAATTTTTCAAATCCACATATTTTTGTGTAAAAAATCGAAATCCGTTTATTTTTTTCAAGTTCGCATAAATTTTTTAGATTCATGAAGTCTTTCCAAAATATGTACGCGAATATCAACAAGTACGTCAATTTTAAAAAATTACAGGAATTTGAAAAAACTACATGGACTTTAAAAAGTTCGCAGATTTGAAAAAGTACGTGAACTTGGAAAAGTAGGTGGATTTGAAAAAAGTACACAATTTTTTAAAAAGTTCATGTATTTGGAAAAAAAGTACCCGAATTTGAAAACATTACTTGGACTTGGAAAAAGTACGCGAATTTGAGTCGGCATGGTCAAAACCGGGGTGGGACAGCAACAAAACTGTTTAAAACCGTGACCAAGGATGAATCTTGTTCGGTTTCAGAAGTTAAGGATACAAATTATCCGGTTTTGAAGTTGAGAGACCAAATCTAGACTCCGCCAAGAATTGAGAGACGAAAAGTATACTTTTCTATTAAAACTATGGTATAAATGGTTGACAAGCCCTACGGACGTCAGCTGACCAACAAACTATGTGGTATCAATTTATATCTGGGCTGGATGGAAACAGATCATCTTATTTCCAGATCCTTTGGAAAGGTGCCAGACGGTGAAAAATCCCAACGTAAACACCGCTGCCCAACGGTCGGCCAAGCTCCTTCCCATTCTGTATAGTAGGTGGTAGCAGTACTATCATCTCCTTCCTCCTCTTGACTCCATCCCCATCCCCTTCCCGTCCTGCCGCTGAATCGGAGGTCCCGACGGAAGTGCCATGGCGGTAGTTGACGAGCCCATGAAAGCATGTCCCCTCTCCAACTCCTTTCATTCATTCGTTTATTTATGCATACGTATCTATACATCTGCTCCTATTGATATACATGCGCCGGTCCGTGTGTGGTTGTTTTCAATTTTCTGATTGATGAATCGAACATCACCTTATGGTAGGTTTCCTGAGAACATCTCTGTAACTGTATGTGTGTACGATCGTTGCCTGAACCATTGGTTTATTGGACTCGTTTTTACTTGTCCTGTTGGCAACGCGTTCCATGTACTGACTATGAACTACCACCTTATCGCTAAGAGCATCTCTAGCAAACCCCGCATCCCGCATCCCGCATCCCGTTTGCAGTTCGCAGAAAAACTGTTTTGCAGTCCGCAGCGAAAAGCCGCAGAGGCAGACCCCCCAAAGCCGACCTGCATCCTGTTTTACGGGTCGGCTTTTGCGGGGTCTGCCTCTGCGGCCGTCCTCCACCCATCCCGCAAAATGTAAATTTGCACCTTAATTTGCATTTCTTTGCCTTTTCAACCATATTGGATACATAGGACATCACCAAATCTTTGCTAGAAAAGCAAAACCAAAGAAAACAAGAACCACAAGTATGCATTTTAGAAGATTTCCAACTTCCATAACTGCTCCCATTAGTTGAAGCAATATCTTCTCCATGCACTCATTGTTGATCTGCGGATTCTTCATCTTGCATTCTTCTTCTTTGGTTCTAAAGAATTAGACGTTGCTTCCCCTCTAATTGCACATGCATGCGCTTCATTGCCTTCGATTGTATTAAGGAGTGCACGAACGTTTATCAATTTTCTTTCTATCAATAAATCTCGCCTTCCCAAAACCAACATGAGAATTCATCTTCCTACACGCATGATGATGTTCGAAATGAGCAAACATAATGAGCTATTGAAATGAGCCGAATGCAAAACAGCATGCATTTGAAGAACACCCATCTGGGGTGCTTCGGCGTGCCCGAAATCAGCCGCGGCACTGTGCGCGGCCAGTCGTCGCACTGTATGAGCGGCATCGACGAGCCACAGATCCTCTACGCGAGGGCCGAGCCCGGCGGACGGCCGGCCGAATCCATTCCGGCAAACCGTCGGCGGCGGCGAGCGGACGAACCTGCACCTGCATGCGGTGATGAGCCTTTGTCGGGGCTGCGCGAGGTGCTCCCCGGCCATTCCATAGCTTGGCGCAGCCGGCGGCGGCCGGGAAAGCCAAATCCGGCCGCCCGCGATGAAGCGCCCCAGATCGGCAAGGTCCCGGCCCGCCGACGCGGGAGGAGCGGGAGGGGGGCGGAGGGCAACCTCGTGCGTGTGGAGGCCTTTCGGCGTGCTCCAGCCGGCCACTTTCGCCGGAATCTTGGGCGGCGGCGGGGCGAGGGGAGAGGGGAGGTGGTTGGTGGGGAAAAGCGCGGGCTGAAATGTCCTCCCCCCACCACCACCACCAACCGCTCCCGCTATATGCAGGGCACCGACGGGCCTGGGGGGGGGGGGGGGGGCAGCGAATCGCGGGTTGGGGCCGAGTTTTTGTCGTGCCCCTTAAAAAAATTTGCGGGCCGGCCGCGTTTGCAGGGTCTGTTCAGGCGGGATTTTCACCGCCGGCCCGCATTTCAGCGGTTATTTTACGGGTCGGGGCCTTTTGCAGGGTCTGCTAGAGTTGCTCTAATACATGAGATTCGGTGACAATATGAACTGTTGATCTGATTGATCTTTACTCGTGTGACGATTACTCTGTCCCATTATTTCCAGAGAGAAGGAGGTGATTCTCCGCAGCCTGTCAAGACCGAGATCGGGGAGAAGACGTCATCGACGCTTCAACATAAAAAAAGTCTCGCTTTGCTCGGAAACAACGAATAATGATTTTGAACCACTGGTGAGAAACTTCATGGAACCATGCATCTGAACCGCTGCATTTTAGGCACTTCATTCTGCCTTTTCCAAGCTAGCGTCAGTGTTCAGAGTACCTTGTCGAACTGCCTGACAAATTACAGACAGTTTGCTTACGTTTCTTTTTTGTCCTAGTGCTCATTGGTATTGTAGCGTCAACTAAATATTATTGCAAAATTTATTTATTATGCAAGGATTTCTTGAGGTTTTTTCATGCTATTTTGTTTTTCCAGTTATTATCTTGTCCTTCTTTGGTCGATTTTATTTATTTATGAGAGTAACTTTTAGCGAGAAGTGATTCCTGCACACCGAAAAAGAGAAAGAGATTGTCGATCCTACAGAAGAATAACAAAGAAGAAAATATCATACCGTTTTCTCTGATTGCTAGCGCTGATGTGTGTTCGTCTGGTTGTTTCCTAAGATATTCATTTTTGCTGTTCTCTCTTTTTGGATAGTATAAAGTTTGCTGAAACTCCCTGTTGTGCTTTTTAAATTAAGCGAGTAGATGCAGGACGTGTGTACTGCATGCCAGATTGTCTATTTTTGTCTGAGTCAGCATTGCGCGATCCGTCTTTGGCATGTCGTTGCGAGAGGTTTTGTTTCTGTCACTGTCGAACTGACTAGTAACTACTAGTGCTACTTATTTCTACATCACTAGTTAAAATTTAGTAATAAAAATTATTGTGCGATTGAGGTTTATGGTCATAACAATGAGTACTCTGACTTTGTTTCCTAACTAATTTTCCAGAGGAAGGGATGGACACCAGTGAGTTCTCTCGAGTCTGCCAAGATCAAGATGGGGCAGAAGACGGTGTTTCGGCATCCAAAGCTCACTTTGGTCAACAACGGCGGTTTGGAGAATGAGCAAGTAAAGCCTCCAGGCTCTCGGTATGAAGTGGTAGTCCAAAGGACTATCACTATTACCTATAAAGTAAGGAAATTTTTGGTCATTCTCATAAAAGCACATTCCATACCTCAGATTATCTATAATCTCCTGCGGCATATGCAAACAGATAGTGAATTTGTTGCATTTGTTTTGGTTGATTACAATATTTTCAGCGGAAGAGACGGGTCCAGCCAAGAGTAAGATTGCACATGACCCAATGTTGATTGACAGTAGAAGTAGCAGCAGTAGTAGCTATGGCAAGAGTGACTATGAGCCGCCATCTCTTCACGTATCTACTGTGGTTCTAATTTCTTGATAAGGCATATTCATGTCTATTAAGAAAACCTTGATTTGTCATATTCATTAATTCATATATGAGATGCAGTTGTTGTTCTTGGTAGTGTTATGCAACGAGAAAAAGTAATGGATTCTAGTCTCTTGAGTTGAAGTTTGGACTTGTGCTATCTTTTAATTTAATTATTTAATGAGCATGGCTTCTATTTTTAGTTGACACGCTAATGTTTGCCTCACAATATTCTAAGAGGTGCATTGTTGTAAATACATGTTCCACTTCCTTCATTCTTAAGATGACAATTATCTAAACAACAACAACAAAATTGTACGTACTAATGAAAAAACATCATGGAGACATGGACCAAGACCTGGAACACTGAGCATGCATATTTTTCCCAAAGATCCTAATTAAGATAGTAGTCCAAAGGATAATGAATTTGGAAATAAATATATTTTATTTCAATATAGCTCTTACATGGAAACGCTAACTAGCATCTACAACAGATCTCCATAGTCTGTAAGAATATCAATATCTTGTCCACTGGAAGAGGGCGGCACATCAACCCATCCACCATTTACCATGGAAGACTGCCCTAGATCTGTACCGCTAGAGCCTGAGGAAGCATCCATCCATAGGAAACTATTGTAGCACGACTGATCTGATAGAGCATAACCCCATTGTTCAGTGTTAAATGGGTCATCAATAGAAAAAGCATTGCCAGTCGAGTACCCCAATAGTGGAGAGTCCTCCAAATTCTGCCCAGATGTTGAGTCATGATTTGCATCATTTTGTTGCGGTTGCACTATGTTGCAAGGACTTTCATAGTTCTGAACATGCAACTCCTCTGGTGGAGTTTGCTCATGTACCTGATTTGGTATGGGTTGGACATGGGAAGCCAAGTGTGGAGCTAAAGACGGTGGTGCGGAATGGAACATTTGTGGTACCTGCATAGGAAAAAGTGGTGCCGAAGTTTGTTCTGGTTGTGATGGTATTGGATCGGAAGGTAGCTGGAGTTGTGAGAGATTGTGAGCCCATGATGACTGCATAAGTAAATGAGTAGTACCCAAATGATCTGTCGGCAGAACACTTGGTAGTTGCAGATCTTGTGCCACACATGTGCCACCGGTCTTGTCTTCACGACCATGTAGTGGAGGTAGCCGGAATCTAATGTCTTTTTGGACCCGAGAGAGCTCACTGAAGAGCTTGTTCAGATCTTCAAGACTGAGATCTTGTTCCTTCGTGAAGATGAGATTTGCCACCATACCTGGATTCTCTTCTTGGATATTTTTCATACGAAGGATGGAAAGGTTGTTTTTGTCTTCCTCGGTCATGTTCTCCATGTCCAACTGAGCCACCTCGTTTTGTAGGCTTCCAATCCTAGCAGTGGTTGCCTCGTCGGCAGAGGGAACTGCTGGTGGAGTTCCAAATAGGAAAGCATCAACAATGGGATCGGCCAATGGCGTCCCAAATGAGTGCATCTTTCCATTGTTTGTTTCTAGGACGACCGCAACCCTAGCCCTAGTGAGGGCAGAGATGTCAGTCACCCTCTTGAACAAACCGGAACGTCGCTTGTAGAAGGTGAGATCACGGTCTTTGTCATTATGGATGTATGCCACTCCTGACCGACGCTCTTTCCTCGGCATACTAATGTGGACAAAGAGGAAGAAACTAACTACTACAAATAGGAAGCACAAGGATCTACAGAAAACTAGAGATTTAGGAGTACTGTTGGCTAACCACATATTGGTGTAGGATATGAGAAGATGTACTCCCCTTATATAGAATTAAAAGGGTTGTATGGCAGTGATATTTGACTATACAAAGACCATGTAAATCTTTAGTAAAAATTAACATACATAACTCACAAAAAGTGCTATTTTATGGATACTATTAACTACCGTCCAAATATACATATGTTAGTGCATCCACATCCTTCTTTGCAACCACTGATATGTATTTCTTCTGATGTAAGTATTCACATACATATATAGAACTATTAACACTTCTAAAAATAGAAATATTAAATGATTGCCATTTGACCACATTCGTATCCTTATCTAGAAGTATTAATGGCAGTTAAACCCAACTAAGTTTTACTATAATATACAAAATAATTGTGGTCAAATTTATTTGGTTGTTAATTGCATCCAAATCCTTTGTTGATCACATTGATTACATCCTAATGTATCAGTGATCATATTGATTACATCCATATCCTGTACTAGGAACTACCTAATCTAGAAGTGGTCGTCCTTTAATCCATAATATCCAAGTATAACATGGACCTTGCTTTGGGGCTTAACTTAGAAATTGAGATACCAACTAGGAAAGATATACTAAGAGCAACTAGAAAATACTAGGACATTTGGTAAGTCATGGTATAACACATATGTTCCTCGGGGCATCGACCTGCTTCCTTGGTAAGCCCAGTTCCCGCTCAAGATGTGTTTTTATTGGTTACACATGTATATCTTGGGCTCTAGTTTTTTATGGCCCATAAAATAATTTGTGTAAGGCTTTTTCTGGAAGGATCCAACACAGCCTAATCTATTATGTATTAAAAGAATTGACAGGCTCACCAGAAAAACATAAAAATGCTAGAAAATAACTCAAAAATAAAAACAACTAATTGTCTATCTATTATATATTAAAAGCAATTGACGGGCTCACCAGAAAAAATATATAAATGCTAGAAGATCTCTCAAAAATCAAAAACATCCGACTGTCTATTTAATAGGCTAATATTTTATAACCATTAGATTAGTTTTAAGTGAAATAATTATCCACCATTGCCATTATAAGAAAAAAGTGTTTCATCTAACTTATTAGGATGTGGGTTGATGCCATCTTATTAGGACGTGTGCTGATGCCATATTATAATGGAAAAAACGTTATGTTCCCATAGTACCAAAAGGACTGCTCACACATGAACACAGTGGCAACAATGTTCATGTAAATGATCGTTGTGATTAATTCCCCATTGGTAGAGTACCTGAAAAATCCTCCAGGTTGGATCTCCCCGGAGCAGAGAGGTGGGCGGCGCAAAAATCATCTGTTAATATTTCTAAGGTTTTTGGGAGTATATAAAGGCAGCGGAAGAAAGATGCGATGGAGGCAACCTCTATGGCAGCCATGCGAAAGAAAGGTGGGTCTAGGTCCCTCCGGCTTCATTTCTTGACAAAACTTAGTATTTTTTTTCTAGTTTTTTGGTCCCTAAAAAGTTGATTTTTAAAAAAATCCAAAAAAACAACAACTGGCACTTTGCACTGAATTAATAGGTTAATCAAGAAAAACTATAAAAGTTGATGCCAATATTATGCCATTATGATATAAGTATAGCATGAAACAATAAAAATTTCTTGATACGTATAGTACATATCAACTGGCATGAATAAATTGATGTTTTTCTAGGGCTTGTTAATACTTGACAATATTGTTCTCCTAGATAACCAGACACAAGGTACTCCTTGGTCCCTATTGGTTCGATGTCCAGGCTAAGATTGTGACTAGCATGAATAAATTGATGGCTTTCTCTCTCACTCACTATTACTTGATGGAACTTTTCAGCTGGGTAGCTGGACAGAAGCGAGGTTCTTCCTACCAACTAGAAATGGGCGACTCCCATTCCGTAGCCATCTGCACGTTACTACAAGCTAAAATGGTGCCAAGCATGAACAAATCATTATATTTCTCCAAGGCTCATTAATAATGCATGGTACTATTCGGTTGGATAGCCACACAGAAGTAATGTACTTCTTTTCAATTTGAGGGGACGACTCTTGGCCTTTATCCGTCTGTCTAGTCACTAGCACGAATAAATTGATGTCTTTCTCTACAACAAATGATTGATGGTACTATTCAGCCAGACAACCAGACAGAAGCAAGGTACTCCCTGGTCCCCTGCCGATTCAAGGTGGATGGCTGATGGTAATATGTGCATTAATCCAAACTGAAACGGTGACTAGCACGAATAAATCGATGTCTTTCTTTTGGCTCTTTAATACTTCCACTTTTCGACTAGGTTGTCCGAAAACATGAGGTGGGCACCTCCAGATACGGAGACGCATGCACATTAATCCATGCTAAAATGGTGACTTGCACAAATATATCGATGTCTTTCTCTAGGGCTCATTAACACTTGATGGTATCGTTTGGTTGGACAACCGTACAAAAAGCAAGGTATTCCAGGATTTCTTGTCCATATAGGATGGATGGCTCCAGGCACGACCAGTTACACATTAATCCGGACTTGTCTAACACGAATAAATGGATGTCTTTCTCTATGGCTCATTAATACTTGATGGCACTCTTTGGTTAGGCGGTGTACAAAAGCGAGGTACTCCCTTCTGATTTCGGGTGGTTGTGGGGCCACTAGACGGACACAAGCAAGGTACTACCTGTCACTTGGGGGGATATTTTAAATATTATTTTTATTACATAAATTTCAAAAATATAACACTAAAATATAATATTGCACCAGTAGTACTCCAACATGTCGGTGCCAACAATGACAGCTATCGTTGGCACTACCAATGATACATCTGTTATGTTGTCGTTTTGAGTCACATGGGCCATCATCAGTGCATCCCGCATCAGCACTCCCGCATGACACACTCGTACAGAGCTAGCTATGTTAGAGCATGTACAATGGTGCTATCTTCGCAGTGTCACCTAAGATCACTGTTGAGTTAGAAGAGAGCGAACGGAGGGAAAAAAGGCTTGCCATCTCTTACCTAAGAGATGGTTTGTCAGTAAAGAAGATAAGACAATTCTATCCATTTTACTAGATGTCATCTCTTAGCTACATATTTTCTAGTTTAATTTTAACCATCGCATTAATTTAAGAGCATGTAAACGTTGCTTGTTAGGCTAAGAGCTAATTCATTGTATTATATGTTTTTAGGCTTCTCCAAATGACATACATTGCATCAGCCCTCCCACATGACACACTCGTACAGAGCTAGCTACCTTAGGTCGTGTACAATGATGCTATCTTCGCAATGTCACCTAAGATCATTGATGAGTTAAACGAGAGTGAATGGAGGAAAAAAGGCTTGCCACCTCTTACCTAAGAGAAGGTCTCTCAGGAAAAGAAGATTAGACAATTCTATCCAATGTACTAGATGTCATCTCTTATATTTTCTAGTTTAATTGTAACCATCGCATTAATTTAAGAGCATGTAGGTTGCTTGTTAGGCTAAGAGCTAATTCATTGTATAATAAGTTTTTAAGCTTCTCCAAATGACATACATAGCACACCAGAATATTGTAACAAATAACTATTTATGTAGAGTGTGCTCGGTCTATGAAGATATAAAGCATGTGCTATTTGAATGTAATGTTGCAAGGGAGGTTTGGGACAATCTTGGTCTACTAGAACTCACCGAAGAGGCATGCATGCTAGACCATTGAGGTAGTGTTTTTTTCACAAATTAACAAATGTTTTTTTTAATTTGCTAATATTATTTTTAGAAAGCAGGATTTTTTAGTTTGAGAACACATTAAAATTTAGGAAATTATTTTTAATTGGGGAATATTTATAATTGGATGATCATTTTAAACATCATAAATATTTAATTTAATTACAGAATATATTTTTATAAAGTTGCAAACATTCTTAAAATCCATGGATTTTTTTTCAAACTTGGAAGCATTTATTAAAATTCTTCAAAAGATGTTCAAAATGAATAAAATTTGTAAGCATTTGTTAAAATTTTCACAGTAGGCAACCTTTTAATTAGTTTTCTAGTAAACAGCTCAAAAATAGATCTGTACAACTGAGAAAAAGCTATATCTCGCTGTACAGCGGGATATAACCTGTGCTCGCGCCTGAGCCCACCGTAGTGGGTGGGCCCAATGGTCCGGATTTGGAAAGGTAGTATTGATTGGTACTCCCTTCGTCCGAAAATACTTGTCTTCAAAATGGATAAAAGGGATGTATCTAAAACTAAAATACATCTAGATACATCCCCTTTTATTCATTTTGATGACAAGTATTTTCGGACGGAGGGAGTACAGACTTGTTTTAGAACCAGTTTCTAAAAAAAAAACTTGTTTTAGAACCTTTCGAGTATTTTTTTTTTCCTTTTTGCTATTCGGTGTTTTCTTGTATACTTCATTTTTATTTCCTGTTTGTTTTCTCTATTGGTTTTCATCAGTCTCATTATTGAATTTTATGTTTTTCATTCCTTTCTCTTTTTAAATTTTTCAAATAAACGTTGACTTTATTTAAATACACATTGAAAAATGCATACACATGTTGAACCTATTTGGATACACATTAAACATTTTCCAAATACAAGTTTAATACTTTTTTAAATACACCTTGAACATTTGCCAAATGTACATTAAACATCTTCAAAATACAATGTGAAATTTTCTTAAACACACAATAACCATTTTTCATAAATGCCATAAATATTACTTTTAGTTGTTCAAGCACTTTTTAAGTGCTACGGAAATTTCTTCAAATTCATGAAACTTTTTTGAATGGTACGAAACATTTTCTGAAGATTGCACGAACAAATTTTAACATTGTATGATGTTTTTTAAATGCCGTGAACTTATTTTTAAACACGTGAACATCTTTCAAATATGATAATCATTTTTTGAATATTGTGAACATTTTCTACAAGCTATGCAAACAACTTTTTAACATTACATGAAGACTTTTTAATGCTGGTCAACATTTATAAACTTAATAAAATAAAATAAAAAGTAATCTAATACTCAAAAATATTTAGAAATATAAAATATATATAAAAAAAATCAAACACAAACAAACAAAGCAGAGCAAGACTCCCTACTAGCAGGGCCACTACGGGATCCCTCAAGCTACTATCTCGCTAAAAGCTAGACATAGCGGCGCCGTAAACATATCACAATCACATTGGATTGGGTAAACACCAGCCAAAGTGGGCCGTCTCAATACGTGTGTGGCCGTTTGCTCGACTACCAGCAGGCAGCGGCCGAGTCCATGTTGTTGTCATCCACTCATCCCCAAAAAAAGTACACGATGCTGTAAAATAAATGGAAATGATTTTATTTGACATTTTTTACTACTAAAAAAATACTTTTTGTAGCCTTAAAAAACCCGGATAACGAACCGGTGAACCGGTGGTCCAATCAATCGATGAAAACTTGAACCGACAACTTCATTGGTTTAGTCACTGATCCGGTTTTTAAAACTATGGTATAAAGGGTTGACCAACAAATTGGAGTAGTTAGAGCATCTACTGCTGGACCTCTCAAACCCGCCTCATACGACCAAACGGGCCGCCCGGTCACTGATCGGTCACGTTCGATCAAGACGGATGCCTCAAACGGGCCTCAGACACCCAGGTTGATCGGTACCCACCATATCCAGGCCAAATACGGGGAGGATATGGGCACGCCCGCCACATCGGACCCGGCCCATGCTGGCCCACCCGACCCTACTTATAATGGAAAAAATAGTTATGTTCCCATAGTACAAAAAGGACTACTCACACATGAACACAGTGGCAACAATGTTCATGTAAATGATCTCTGTGATGAATTCCTCCTTGGCAGAATACCTGATCGGATCTTCACAGAGCAGAGAGGTGGGCGGCGCAAAAATCTTCTTTTAATATTTGTGAGGGTTTTGGGAGTATATAAAGGCAGCGGAAGAAAGAGGTGCTGGAGGCGACCTCTATGGCGGCCATGCTCCCCCTTGGATGCTAGTGCCGACCAGTGGCATGTAGCCTAGGGGGTCCAGGTCCCTCCGGCTTCATTTCTTCATGGAACTTAGTATTTTTTTTCCTGGTTTTTTGGTCCCTGAAAAGTAGATTTTTTTGAAATCTAAAGAAACAACAACTGGCACTTTGCACTGAATTAATAGGTTAATCAAGAAAAATATAAAATTTGATGCCAATACTATGCCATCATGATATAATTATAGCATGAAAAAATAAAAAATTATAGATACACATAGGACATATCAACTGCCATGAATAAATTGATGTTTTTCTAGGGTTCGTTAATACTCGGCAATATTGTTCTCCTAGATAACCAGATAGACACAAGGTACTCATTGGTTCCTACTGGCTCGATGTCTAGGCTAAAATTGTGACTAGCACGAATAAATTGATGGCTTTCTCTATCGCTCAGTATTACTTGATGACACTCTTCTGCTGGTAGCTGGACAGAAGCGAAGTTCTTCCTACCAATTAGAAATGGGCGACTCCCACTATGTAGCCATCGGCACGTTAATCCAAGCTAAAATGGTGACAAGCATGAATAAATCATTATCTTTCTCTATGGCTCATTAATAATTCATGGTACTATTCGGTTGGATAGCCAGACAGAAGTAATGTACTCCTTGTCAATTTGAGGGGATGACTCTTGGCATCTAGGCATCTATCTAGTGACTAGCACGAATAAATTGATGTCTTTCTCTACAACAAATGATTGATGGTACTATTCGGCTAGACAACTAGACAGAAGCAAGATACTCCCTGGTTCCTGCCGATTCAAGGCGGATGGCTCCTGGTACTATGTGCATTAATCCAAACGAAAACGGTGACTAGCACGAATAAATTCATGTCTTTCTTTTTGGCTTTTTAATACTTCCACATTTTCACTAGGTTGTCTGAAATGTAAGGTGGGCATCTTCTGATACGGAGCCACACACACATTAATCCATGCTAAAATGGTGACTTGCACAAATATATCGATGTCTTTCTCTAGGGCTCATTAACACATGATGGTATCATTTGGTTGGACAACCAGACGGAAAGCAAGGTATTCCATGATTTCCTATCCATATAGGGTGGATGGCTCCAGGCACGGGCCAGTTACACAATAATCCGAGCTCATCTAACACGAATAAATGGATGTCTTTCTCTATGGCTCATAAATATTTTGGTGGCACTCTTTGGGGTGTACAAAAGCGAGGTACTCCCTTCTGACTTCGGGTGGTTGTGGGGCCACTAGATGGACACAAGCAAGGTACTCCCTGTCATTTGGGGAAATATTTTAAATATATTTTTTATTACATAAATTTTTGAAAATATAAGCCTAAAATATAATATTTCTCCGGTAGTACTCTGACATGTCAGTTCCAACAATGACAGGTATCGTTGGCACTGCCAATGATACCTATGTTATCGTTTCGAGTCATGTGGGCCATCGTCAATGCATCCTGCATCAGCTCTCCCACATGACACACTCGTACAGAGCTAGCTACCTTAGGTCGTGTACAATGATGCTATCTTCGCAATGTCACCTAAGATCATTGATGATTTAAACGAGAGTGAATGAAGGGAAAAAAAAAGGCTTGCCATCTCTTACCTAAGAGAAGGTCTCTCAAGAAAAGAAGATAAGACAATTCTATCCAATGTACTAGATGTCATCTCTTATATTTTCTAGTTTAATTTTAACCATCGCATTAATTTAAGAGCATGTAATCTTTGCCTGTTAGATTAAGAGCTAATTCATTGTGTGATATGTTTTTAAGCTTCTCCAAATGACATACATAGCATACAAGAATATTGTAACGAATAACTATTTGTGTATAGTGTGTTCGGTCTATTATGAAGATATAAAGCATGTGCTATTTGAATGTACTGTTGCAAGGGAGGTTTGGGACAATCTTGGTCTACTGGAACTCACCGAAGAGGCATGCATGCTGGACAATTGAGGTAGTGTTTTTTTTTTCCACAAATTCACGAATGTTTTTTAAATTTGCTAATATTATTTTTAGAAAGCATGATTTTTTTAGTTTGTGGACATTATAAAACTTTCAGAAATTATTTTAATTGGGGGAATATTTTTAATTAGATGAGCATTTTAAACATCCTAAACATTTATTTTAATTACAGAATATATTTTTATAAAGTTGCAAACATTCTTAAAATCCATGGATTGTTTTTCAAACTTGGAAGCATTTATTAAAATTCTTGAAAAGATGTTAAAAATGAACAAAAATTGTCATTATTTGTTAAAATTTTCACAGCAGGCAACCTTTTAATTTGTTTTCTAGTAAACAGCTCAAAAATAGATCTGTACAACTGAGAAAAAGCTATATCTCGCTGTACAGCAAGATATAACCTGAGCTCGCCTCTGAGCCCACCTTAGTGAGTGGGCCCAATGGTCCGGATTTGGAAAGGTAGTACTGACTGGTACAGACTTGTTTTAGAACCAGTTTCTAAAAAAAACTTGTTTTAGAACCTTTCAAGTTATTTTTTTTCCTTTATGTTATTCAGTGTTTACTTGGTATACTTCATTTTTATTTCCTGTTTGTTTTCTCTATTGGTTTTCATCAGTCTCATTATTGAGTTTTATGTTTTTCATTCCTTTCCATTTTTTGCATTTTTCAAATATACATTGACTTTATTTAAATACACATTGAAAAATGCATATACATGTTGAACCTATTTGGATACACGTTAAACATTTTCCAAATACAATTTGAATACTTTTTAAATACACCTTGAACATTTGTCAAATGTACATTAAACATCTTCAAAGTACAATGTGGAATTTTCTTAAACACACAATGACCATTTTCATAAATGCCATGAATATTATTTTTAGTTGTGCAAACAGTTTTTAAGTGCTACGGAAATTTATTCAAATTCATGAACCTTTTTTGAATGGTACGAAACATTTTCTCAAGATTGCACAATCAAATTTTAACTTTGTATGAATTGTTTTTTAAATGCCACAAACTTATTTTTAAACACATGAACTTCTTTCAAATATGATAATCATTTTTGAATATTGTGAACATTTTCTACAATCTATGCAAACAACTTTTTACATTACATGAAGACTTTTTAATGCTGATCAACATTTTAAAAACTAAATAAAATAAAATAAACTAATACTCAAAAAAAATTAGAAATATATAATATATAAAAAAAATAAAACACAAACAAACGGAACAGACCAAGACTCCCTACTGGCAGGGCCACTACGGGATCCCAAGAGCTACTGTCTCGCTAAAAGATAGACATAGCGGCGCCGTAAAGGGAGCTCCTATGCAGTGCTGCAGGCGCCCGTTAATGATCCGGCGCCTGCAGTGTTGCTAGCCTGGGCCGGCACACTAGCGTGTTGAACCAGTTTTTTTATCTGTTAAAAAAATAAAAATATGAAATCGAAAGAGGTTAACAGATTAAAAAAAAGGTTCAACCATTTGACAAAAAAAATTAATTTCTTCAAAAAAGGTTCATCAATTTTGAAAAAAGTCCGTAATCTTAAAAAAAGTTCATTCAAATTGAAAAACAAATTCATCCAATTTAGCAAAAGATCATTAATTTTTTAGAAAAGTTCCTTAGATTTGGAAAAAAATTACATAGAAATTCAAAAAAAAATCATGTATTTTTAGAAAAAAATCATCGAACAGAAAAAAGGTTCATAAATCTAAAAGTAGTTCATCCATTTTTTAAAAAAATCATCAATATTCAAAAAAGTTCATCAATCTGAAAAACAAATATTGAAATCTAAAAAAGTACATCGGTATTCAAAGAAAATCATTAAATTATCGAAAAAAGATAATAGTTAACCTGCACCTATATGGGCCGGCCCATTTACGGATGCCACAGGCTCCAGTTAACAAAAATGCAATAAACGCATCACAATCACATTGGATATTGGATTGGATAAAAACCAGCCAAAGTGGGCCGTCTCAATACCTGCGTGGCCGTTTGCTCGACTACCAACAGGCAGCGGCCTAGTCCACGTTGCTGTCATCTCCTCATCCCCAAAAAAATACATGATGCTGTAAAAGAAATGGAAATGGGCTTATTTGACCATTTTTTACTACTAAATAAAATACTTTTTGTAGCCTTAAAAAACCGGATGACGAACCGGTGAACCAGCGGTCCAATCAATCGATGTAAACTTGAACCGACAACTTCACTGGTTTAGTCACTGATCCGGTTTTTAAAACTATGGTATAAAGGGTTGACTAACAAATTGGAGTAGTTAGAGCATCTACACCCGGACCTCTCAAACCCGTCACATACGTCCGGGCGGGCCGCCCGGTCATTGGCAGATCACGTTTTTTTGACCCAAACGGATGCCTCAAACGAGCCTCAAACGCCTAGGCTGATCGGCATCCACCATATTCAGGCCAAATATGGGGCGGATATGGGGCACCCGGGCACGCCCGCCACGTCGGACCCGACCCATGCTGGCCCACCCGACCCTACTTATATTCGTCCCCATCCTCTCGCCGCAGCAAACCCTAGCCACTTCACTCCACTCCACTCCGCCACCCCAGCACACCTTCGACAGCTTTCGGCCTTCTCCACCATGGCAGGCAGCTGATCGGACTCCGGCCAGTCCGGACCGCCGACTGGGGTGTCATCCTGTGTGGGTTGGAGGGGGCAATAGCAGTCCGCATTGCACTTCCCCGCTCATGGGAGGACAACGCCCAGCCGGCGGACGGATCCGTCCGCGCGCCGCGACGCCTTAGTGTCGGCTCACCGGGTGCTCGGGTCCTCTGGTGCTGGATCCTCGCGGTCCTGGCAGCCGGAACACCTCTCCTTCCCCATCACCGGTCGGGCAGACTATGAGTCCCACCGGTAACGGGCGGCCCGCCGTGGGAAGGAGAGGATAAGGGCCGCCGAGGCCCGTATCGCGGCGAAAATGGCGGCGAAGGCGGCTGATACGGCGGCGCGGGCGGCCGCAAAGGAGAAGACATCTGCGCCTGCATTGTGAAGAAACGGCTGCAGAGGAACACGCGCGCCCTCGCCTAAGAGAAGAATCGGGCGGTCTGTGCCATGGTTGGACTGCCACCGAAGGAGGAGAAGGAGGACAGCTCCGGCGACGAGCAGATCCGGCTTGATCCATACTGCGTCTTCGACCGGTACTTTTGCGAGAAGGACAACAAGGGCAAGGGCGCGTCCACGGGCGTTTGAGGGATCGGATTTGCCAAGTCCCGGTTGTAGATGCTCTTAACGAAACATCCCATTCTCAACAGTAGATATGTATCAATTTATATCTGGGTTGGATGGAAACAAATCATCTGACTTTTAGCTCTTTTGGAAAGGTGCCAAACGGTAAACAATCCCGACCATAAATATCGCCGATCACCGTCGCTGCCCAACGGTCGGCAAGCTCCTTCCCATTCCATTATAATAGTACTTCCTTCGTTCAGAATTACTTATCTCAAAAATGAATGGATCTAGAACTAAAATACGTTTAGATACATTCATTTCCACGACAAATAATTTCGAACGAAGGGAGTAGGTGGTAACAGTACTATCATCTCCTTCCTCCTCCGGCTCCCTCCCCTTCTCCTTCCTCCTCCTCCCACTGCATCAGAGGTCCCGACGCAAGTGCAGCCATGGCGGTCGTCGACGAGCCCATCAAAGCAAGTCCCCTCTCCAACTCCAACTCCTTTCATTCATTCATTCATTTATTTATGCATACATATCTGTACATATATTTCTATTGATATATATGTCCGTGTGGTTGTTTTCAATTTTCAATTCATGGATCGAACACCACCTTTCTTAGGATTCTTGAGAAGATTTAAAAACGAAAACGTCATGGACTATATCGTTCCTTGAACCATTGGTTATAGATCTGACTGATATTTACTCCCTCCGTTCCTAAATAATTGTCTTTCTAGAGATTTCAACAAGTGACTACATACGGAGCAAAATGAGTGAACCTACACTCTAAAATATGTCTACATACATCCATATATTGTAGTCCATTTGAGATGGCTAGAAAGACAATTATTTGGGAACGGAGGGAGTACTCGCGTGACAATTACAGATAGCTCTGTCGCATAATTTCCAGAGGGAGCGAGGCACGCCGGTAGGTGATCCAAGGGCTGGGGCAGGACCGGCCGAAACTTTCGGCCGGTGCGCCGGCGCCTAGCATCGCCCTTCTCATAAAAGTACTTCTCATGCCTCAGATTATTTGTTATCTCTGCGGCATATGTAAACACATACTGAATTTTGCTCTGTTTTGGTTGATTACTTTATTTTCAGAGGAAGAGAAGGGGTCCAGCCAAGAGTAAGATTGCACATGACCCAATGTTGATTATCAATAGCAGTAGCAGTAGCAGCGATGCCAAGAGTGACAAGAGTGATGACTATGAGCCGCCGGTAAGGCATTCCATGAAATATTTTCAAATTGTTTCTCTTAAGACATTTTCAATGACTTTGAGCCACCCATAAGGCCTTTCATTCAATAATTTAAATCCGTCTCTTCAGAATTTTTTGCTGTTCAAATATTGATGTATTTCACAGACGAAGAGCCTAAATTTCTTATTGGGAAAAAATAGCCCACTCTTTGATTGGTTGTTTTACAGATGAAGAGGGGGAGGCCACCAGTTCTCAAAACCGCCAAGAGCAAGAGAGGGAGGCCACCGGGTTCGAAATCAGCCAAGAACAAAGAAGATGGCATTGGATCTTCGAAACCAGGCACTGAGTCCGACGTTGGCAAAAGCTTCAGAAGCTTCAAGGTCGTCGTCGGTGGTTCTGCCATCGACGACAAACTACTTACCATCGAGCCGCTTAGAGCGTACCATGTGCTCTGCCGCGACCGGAAGTCGCTCCTACATGGGCGTATGCAGAAGCCCATATGCCCTTTGCTCGTTGCAGGAGTGATCATCGAGACGGTTCGCATAGCCGAGGGCATCAGGGCCTCCGCCTTCTCCCCGTCCTGCGAGGACCTCACACGGTGGAAGAAGGCCCTGGAGTCCTTTGAGATGATGGGCATGGACGTTGGCTTCATGCGCGAGCGCGTCGACAGCCTCCTCACCCTTCTCGAGAAAGCAGATCACCTGCACGAGGGGTACGAGGCGGCAAAGCTGGAGCGGGCTCGCGCCGCGGAGGGGTTGAGGGCGCTCGAGTCGAAGCTGTCGAGCATCAAGAACGCTCTGAAGGAGATAGACGTGGAGTTGCAGGAGATGGCTGCATAGTTGCAGGAATTGCTGCCTCTAATGTGGCTGCACTTCCATGGTTTATTATGAGTATGCTGCACCTTGATTGTTGTCCAGTGTTGCAGTTTCATGGATATGAATTTATTCTATCGGTAAAGGGAACACATGTTTGAGCAGATGCCAGTGCTACAACAACGGCTTCAAGTTAATTTGGTAAAGAAAATATTTTGATGAGGGAGTCACATCCATCGATATATATTCCATTGAAGGAAGCAAGAGTGAACTCAACTCAAGTTCAGTTACAACAACCAAAACCCATTCTACAGGGTTCTGCGTCACGGCCGAAACAACATTGAACTCCCCACAGAAAAAAGATTGAACTGCGACAAAATTCCTTAACTATGTAGAACTGCGACAAAATTCCTCAGTCAGATTCCTAGCCTCTTGGTGCCACACTCTGAACAGAACTTGGATGTCGCCCTTAGATAGGGCGAACCGCACTCGTCGCAGAACTTTGCAGGGCTGCTTGGCTGAAATACAAAACATACCATCAAGACAATTCACAAACAGATGTATTATTTATCACTCAAACGGATGTATTTAGCACTGAAATACGTCTAAGATACATCCATTTGAGCGATAGGTAATATGGATCGGAGGGTGTACTATATTTGGCATGTGACTTTGCCGATACTAAATAAAGATTCACTCACAAGAATATTCGAGCGTCCTCCAAGGTGGCCGTGTCCAGCTTGCATGGAAGATAGATGCGGAGATAGATAGGACTGGTGCTGCTGGGGGTTATCTGACAGTTGCGAGGACGATGCACATGGATGAATAGGAGGGAACTGAGAACTGTGTTGGTTTTGCTGGATGTTGTCATCCTCTGCTTGATCGAGAAAGTGCAGGTAAGGTTGACTTTCTATCTGTTCAATATGTCGCTTCGATGATGACTCATGTTGGTTTTGCATCTGGAAGAGAGCAAGCTATTAGTGGCAATCAACTGAAAAGGTGGATGAACCAGAAAAAAAAATCTCATTTAACAAAGTAGAAAGACAGGAGGCGGCACTGTGAATGTGGGATGTTGTCATTAGTCATGAACAGGCATCAAAAGATAAGAGTTACCTCGAATGGTGGACGAAATTCTGAAGAACAAACCAATGGAGAAGTCTCATCCTCTGACAAAACCTGGACAGAGGAACCAATTAAACGAATAATCGAATTGGTTTAGCTGCAACCTTAGAATCTTAAATCCAGTATGCACTTACGGACGAGCCAGGAATGTCAAATACTGGCTGCAGGGTACGCCTGTACTTGTGTCGAGGTGAATAGAATTTGTAATCTCTTGATGAAATGGCCACTTCATTTCGACCGGTCAATCTTTTGAACCTGCACATTTAGAAAAAAAAAATCAAGACTTAGAAATACATAAATCATGGCATACCAGAGGGTACCAAGAGTCAAAGTGAAAAGTGAGAATAAATAAAGCTTTTGCCTGGAATTATAATTAATTTAATTAACCGAAGATTTGATTATATTAGCAAACTTCTGAAGTTTCGTATTCATAATTCATCCTATATTGAAAGCAATCGGACAGGAATACAGTCAATTTCTTATAGTTACCTTAAGCAAGGAAACAACTTTGCAGATTGGTACAATTAAGCCCTGTTGAGGCAAACATATTGGTGCATAATACTCAAAGTTTGCCTTCCACAAAATTGTGAACCAGCCAAAATATATATGATTTGTTCCAAGGAAATGCCAACAAAGGAACGGAGTCTGTCATTCAAGAATATATGCATTATTTGGCTTATGAAAAAGGTAATTTTATCCACACCACTTACGAGAGATGATGGTTTATAGTAAGAAATATTAGAAAGCAATGTATATGTTTCAACTGCATATTTAATACAGACTCTGTAAGTTGAAAACAAGGAAGGGTGTCTAGAAGCAGAATTTGGTCAAAGGAAATACAGGGTGAATCAGAGAAAATACCATTCCGCATCCTGCATTCTCATATTATTTGGCCTCTCTATGATCACCAAACCATTGATTACAACAAAACGGACCCGCTTTTCTTCCTGTACCACAAGTTCAGGAAACTTTGTCTTTGTTGCATTAGAAGTAGCCAGCTCCCTCCTCCTGAAGCTACAATTTCCTGTAGCGTAACATCAAAGGAGACTCGGATGAGAAGAACAAATAACCAGAGTGGGCGCGACCAAATACAAATTGCTGTTCACTAATCATCATACCTTTCTTGGGAAACTTTTGGGTCAGTTTCCTGTACAAGCCGCCGGCAGCTTCAAGAGCCACCCCCATAGTTTTCTCACGGGATCCAGTCAAGGAAGCAAGACGTGCATTGACATCGCTCACCAAAGACTCATACAAGTTGGCTATGTACATCAAGGGCAAAGCAAACCTCGGGTCGCCTTCGTATTGCACCTCTTGTTGCTTCCTTTTGTTGATTCTATTGCTGGCCAGGATAGAGTCATAGAGAGAGGGTTCTCCCACCTCAATAACATTCTGGCCAATAAAATGGTCAATGATGATGTCCAGGAATCTAGACCGTGCTATTTCGATGGGTACAACATCTGTAATGAAGAGGGGAATCAGGCACAGAGAAGAAAGCACTAACAGCATACAGAGCCGGATGAATTTCGAAGAGTTGTTGTACCTTGTGGTGTTAGGATATTAATATGACTAGGAGGCCTGCTGCTGTTCTCAAGAGCCGAGTGTTCCTCGTCAACTCTGACACCATGGAGGCTTAAAGAGCTGCTGTATGATCCATGCAGGCAATCCTAGCAGATAAAGCAACGGTTAACACTCAAAACCACGACGTTGTGTTTTGTTACAAGAAACATGCTATTCGGGGGCACTAAAAGGAAATGCATCCATTTCTGGTCGGTCGAAGTAACTGCCAACAGTCAACCTTGAAAAATAAATAAATACAGAGAATGTTTTAATTTCACAAAACAACACATTCCTACCTCCGCATTTTCGGCCGGTGAAAGTAAATGCCAACGGTCTACCTTGAAATACAAAAAAAATTAATACACAGCATTTCCATTGCACAAAATGGCACTTCCCTACCGCCCCATTCCACAAAACCAAAGCAAAATTTCTGGCACGGACATCTTGTACTTATGCATTTAAATTAAATACAGAGCATTTTCCAAAGTAAATGCCCAGCAATGAACAGAGCCTTTTTACTTGTCATTATGCATTTAGGTTCACATGCTGGTTACAACGAAACGCATGGTAAATATGGCAAATCCTAACAAGAAAAGCATGGCTTGTAGCACCACACGGCCAACCCCAGCTGCTCGGACCAAACACCGACGAAATGCGCCGCGCAAAAGCCTGGTAACTTCCTTCCTTCCTAGTCGAACCACCGCGCAGATAATCTTTTTCTCCGGCACGGATTTGGTGCTCGCTAGAGGTTGAAACATTCTTGCTCTGCTCCGGGCAAAACTGGGTTTCACCACGGATTGGAACGAGCTAACAAGCCATGGGTTCATTGTGAGCAGTCGCGCGCGGCCTGGGGAAGAGAGGGGGGGAGGGGGCGTGAGGTTACCACGGAGTTGGAGTCGCCGCCGCCGACGAGGCTGTCCTCCTCGGTGAGGGCCTCGGGGTCGCCGTCGCCGTCGCCGAGGAAGACCGCCCCGGCGCCGGCGCCGGCGGGGTAGAGCGGCACACTGGCGGCGCGCATCGCCGCCGGCCGAAACCCTAGGTGGGCTTAGAGCCTGGCGCCCGGCGCCGGCGCCAGCATGGCGACGGGGGCTGATTGGTTTCCCCTAAAAGAGCATCTTTTTTCTGGCGCTCGCTTGCTAGGATACGCCCGAGCTGGGAATGGATGGATTGTGGGGACGGTGGTCGGCGGCCGGCGGCGCCGCCGGATTCGGTTTGGGTTTGGAAGCAAGTCAAGGGGTTTGGTGGAGTAGAGTAGTACTATTGTTTTTGCTCTGCTCTGATTCACCAAAAGGCAATACCCCCATCCATCCGTCCCAAAATATGTGTCTTAAAAATTACATAGATACGAATATAATTAGGTATGCTTTCGTCGATATCTAAATAAATACGTAGGATAGTATTTGATACAAAGGTAATATTTGTTATCATTCAGAATAAACTTTATGAACATAATAAATAATAAAGTACACTATTTTTACAGCACTTGGGTGAGAGCCCCTCCCTCACTCAAGCCGGGCCTTATAGTGGACAGTCGGCAAGTTATCGTGCTAAGGCCTCACATCATCGAAATAGTCATCGTCACTGATGAAGAGAAGTATAGATCGAAAGTATTCAACCTGTAGACACACGCACGGAGACGAAGTTTGGACCCAAGCAGATTTACTGAAGACCAGCACCGACGGAATGCCGCGAGATCCGTTGGAGACGCACCTGCACACGCCCTTCATAGAGCCGGTCATCGTCTCGTCTTTCTGAGCAGAACACAAACCCTAAACAAACTCACAGAAACACCGCCCCGGTGACGACGGAGTTGCGCGGCACACACCGACCCGCATCGCCGCCGGCCGAAACCCTAGCTGGGTTTAGAGCTCGACGCCTTGGCGCCTTGACATGGCGATGAGGCGGTTGATCCCCCTAAAACAACATCCTTTTTCCGACGCTCGCCTGCTAGAATAAGCTCAAGCTGGGAACGGGTAGCGGCGCGGTGGCCGGCGGCGCCGCCGGATCCCCTTTGGGAAGGGACGGTGTGGGAGGAGTGGAGGGGGTTTGGCTGGTGGAGTTCAAAAAAACACTTCGTCACTAGTAGCAGAGGATTGCTCTGCTATGCTATGCTCTGCTTCACTAAAATACTGCTGATAGAACATAACCAACATTTTGACAGTGCAGTACAAGTATCTGACACCAAGAGATGGGGATCAGATTTGCTAACCAAGTTCTCCGTCAAGATTAATTAACATAAGCACATTGTTTGATCAACAACACATGTGTATACATACAATCTTATCAGTCTGAATAATAAACATTGTTCTGAAGCAGCAACAGCCGGTCCTCTGTTTTGTGCAGAGCCCAGTTCATTCATTCATACATCATTTTACACACAAGGAAATGTATACACAGAGAGGAACTACACGCTGAGCTCGGTCCTGGAGACGAGGATGCCGTCGGCGTCGGCGTAGAGCCACTCGCCGTCACAGATCCTGGCGCCGGCGACGGAGACCGGGGCGTGCTTCTCGCCCACCCCCCTCTTGTCCGACTTCATCGGGTGCGAGCCGAGCGCCCGCACGCCGATGTCGCACTCGTTGATCTCGTCGACGTCCCGGACGCAGCCGTTGATCACGATGCCGGCCCACCCGTTGTTCTGCGCCAGCATGGCGATGTTGCCCCCCAGGAGGGCGCGGCGGAGGCTCCCGCCGCCGTCGACCACCAGGACCCTGCCTTCGCCCTTCTCCTCCAGGAGGGCACGGACCAGGACGTTGTCCTCGAACACCTTCACCGTCACCACGGGGCCCGCGAAGAGCCGCCGCCCGCCGTACATCCGGAAGATCGGCTGCAGCGCGCGGAGCTCGCCGGTGGTGATCATGTGCGCGTTCGCGTCGCAGGCCTCCGCGGTGGCCAGTGGCAAGGCCGCCATTTTGGATAAGCAGTGTCAGCACCTTTTCAAGAAAAACAAGCAGTGTCAGCAGGAGTGAAGTTGGTCATTCAATCTGCATAACAGCAACAGGTTCTCCAAAGATATGTATGCAAATCATGCACTTGAGCTTATAATACTGCAATAAGTAAGACATATTGTTCAGTTATATGTAGCTTAACAGTTGCAAAGATAGATCTCAGGCGGATGAAATGCTGGGACTCCATTTGCAACATCTAAAGGACCATTTTCTTATTTAACATGGGGTAAACTAAATCTTCCATGAAACACCAAGAATCACCAAGTCAGCCTCATTTGATGAGACGTTCACGTTTTGACAGAAGAAAGGTAACCACCAAGCCGGCCTTTTAGCACTCACACTTGCTGTTTGCTCATCTATCAGCCCCTCACTATGGATCCTCCAAAGTCGTCAGTACTCTCAGAATCAATCTGAGCAACCCTTTTTTCTTGAAGTTAAAGAAGAGGGAAACAGAAAAATGTAGCCATAGGCCATAGCGATTAGTTGCGATTTCAACGACCACGGGCATGATCAACCCAAATCCGCAAAAAATTAGTCAAGTTCATACTATAAAACAAGTCGAACGGACCAGGGGCGGGCGGACTAAGCTCAGTTTATAACACGTCACCTCGATGATGTGCAATTTTCACAAGTTTCGTATCCGCAAGTCATCCTAGACTGAAGAAAGCAATCAGATTGCTTTGCTACCGCCGTGGTCATGCCACTCTTACCGGCAAAGCCGTAAGGGGGGCAATGTTGGCAGCGAAAAACAAACTCCATGGAGCTTCAGTTGGTCATCAGTAGGAGGCAAGGCATCAGGTAATAGTGAGTTCTTACTTCTTAGTGTGTGTGTGTGCCATGCAATCAGATAGGAATACCCATCTGCTTCATAGGTGTTGGTCTGTAATGATGCTACTTGCATCTGCTGGAGTACCCAGCTATGAACTTTTGGTTCCTATAAAGCAGATAGGAACAGGATTACAGTCAATTTCTGACGGTTGCCTTGAGCAAGGAGACATTTTTGCAGATTGGAGGCAGACAAATTAGGCGGTGCATATGCATATAAATTACTCAAAGTTGTCGTCGGCTTGATGTTAAGATTCAGAGTAAGTAGTACTACTACTAGTAGATGCTACCATGTTGTGATGTTCTCCAACGAAGTGTGAGTCATGGGAACACCTGTATATATATATGCAGAGGAGATCGACAAGAGTCGCGCGCTTACCGGAGTGACCACCGGCGTCGGCGTACGGCTCGAGAACGAAGGCGGCGCCTTCCCGGTCGCGCGTGCCTCCCTCGTCCGCCCCGGTCCGGTCGTCTCCCTCGACCGCGGCGTCGCGACGGCGGGAGACTGGTGGTGGAGTAGAGCCTTCGAGTGAGCGAGGGAGGAATTAGGGCTGCGGCTGCGGCGGAGGTCCCCGGCCGGCGAGCGTGGCTCCGGTCTGCGGTGGGTTCGAGCGGAGCAGAGCAACAAGAGGATCATTATCGTGTGGTCTTTTCTTTTCTTTTCTTTTGTTGAGTAAATTGAATGATAAGCGGTGTGGTTCTTTCTGAAAAACAATTTCTTCTTCTTCTTCTTCTTTTCTTTTTTTAATGAAAAAAGAGGAGCCGCCCCTTTTATTTCTATTAAAGAAACATATGGTTTCAGCCTTAATGCAAATTACCTGCAGTGATCAAACATAGGAGGGGCGTCGCCAACCCTAGCCGACAAAGGGGGCGCTCGCGCCGCCGGCCCTAGGCCGCCACCCTTCTATCCCTCCCTCCCGCCGCCACCCGAGATCACGTTGGCGAAGCCTGGGCTGTGGGATGTGATGGCGGCGGCGGGGTCTTCACCCTCGCACGGCGACGGCGATTTCTTCTGGCGGCGGCGACAGTCACGGCGGGATCCCGGCGGTGTACAAGGTGGCGGCGGCAACGGAGCCGCGACCACTCCCAGGGCCGGCCCTGAGGGGGGGGGGGGGAGAGGGGCTTGTTCTCCCGCAGCAATACAACATCCATGGGTGAAAGGAGCTTTAGCCATCACGGGTAAGCTCCGTAAAGAAATAATGAACCTCAAGCAACAAGTCAATAAGCTCGAGGAACAGAATCGTATCCTGAGGGGCATCATCGCCAAGAATATCACATCACCACCTCCGAAGAAAGATACATAAACACATGGGTGTGGGCACTCCCCTTGGCAACTGCCAAGCTTGGGGGAGGTGCCCCGGTATCGTATCATCATCACACTTCTATCTTTACCGTTTTTCTTAGTTCGATCCTTTTGGTAATATCTTGATCTAGTAGAATAAAGTTTTTAGTGTGATCTAGTTTTGAGTTTTGCTTTATGATTCCTCTATGTAATCGAGTCCGTGAGCTATATATAATAAAGATTAGTTTTGAGTCAAGGGCTTGATTATCTTGCTATGATCTTGAGGGTATAATAAGAAAAAGAAAGAATAAAAAGAATTGAAGAGATCATATTGATCTTATGAAGAGTAATGACTTCACATATAAAGAGTATGATGAATAGAAGTTGTTGAGGGTTGACAAACATAGTTTTGGTCATCGTTGCAATTAATAGGAAGTGATAAAGAAAGAGAGGTTTTCACATATAAATATACTATCTTGGACATCTTTTATGATTGTGAGCACTCATTAAAATATGACATGCTAAAAAGTTGATGTTGGACAAGGAAGACAAGCGTAATGGGATCCGAAATAAAATATATTGTTATGGATCGTCCAACATGTTGAGCTTGCCTTTCCCCCTCATGCTAGCCAAATTCTTTGCACCAAGTAGAGATACTACTTGTGCTTCCGAATATCCTTAAACCCAGTTTTGCCATGAGTGTCCACCATACCTACCTATGGATTGAGTAAGATCCTTCAAGTAAGTTGTCATTGTTGCATGCAATAAAAATGGCTCTCTAAATATGTATGATCTATTAGTGTGGAGAAAATAAGCTTTATACGATCTTGTGATATAGAAGTAATAAAAGCGACGGACTGCATAATAAAGGTCCATATCACAAGTGGCAATATAAAGTGATGTTCTTTCGCATTAAGATTTTGTGCATCCAACCATAAAAGCACATGACAACCTCTGCTTCCCTCTGCGAAGGGCCTATATTTTATTCTTGCCTTATACATTATACTAGAGTCAAGGTGATCTTCACCTTTCCTTTTTACATTTTATCCTCTGGCAAGCTCATTGTGTTGGAAAGATCCTGATATATATACCCAATTGGATGTAAGTTATCATAAACTATTATTGTTGACATTACCCTTGAGGTAAAAGGTTGGGAGGCAACACTATAAGCCACTATCTTTCTCTGTGTCCGATTAAAACTTCATACCCATAAGTATTGCATGAGTGTTAGCAATTGTGAAAGTCTAAATGAAAGTTGAGTATGTGACTTGCTGAAAAGCTCTTATATTGGCTCTTTCCGATGTTATGATAAATAGCAATTGCTTCAATGACCGAGATTATAGTTTGTTAGTTTTTAATGAAGTTTCTGATTCATACTTGACATGGTGAATAGATTGTTACTTTAGCATAAGAAATTATATGACTATATATATATACGACACCTCCATCTCTAAACATATGGACATATTTTTCGATATCGGCTTCCGCTTGAGGACAAGCAAGGTCTAAGCTTGGGGGAGTTGATACGTCCATTTTGCACCACGCTTCTATATCGATATTTATTGCATTATGGGCTGTTACTACACATTATGTCACAATACTTATGCCTTTTCTCTCTTATTTTACAAGGTCTACATGAAGAGGTAGAATGCCGGCAGCTGGAATTCTGGACTGGAAAAGGAGCAAATATTAGAGACTTATTCTGCACAACTTCAAAAGTTCTAGAACTTCACAGAGGCACTTTTTGGAATTAATAAAAAATACTGGCGAAAGAATCAACCAGAGGGGGCCCACACCCTGGCCACGACGGTGGGGGCGCGCCCTACCCCCTGGGCGCGCCCCCTGTCTTGTGCCCCCCCTGGCAGGCCTCCGGTGCCCATCTTTTGCTATATGAAGTCTTTCGCCCTGGAAAAAAAATAAGAAGGAAGCTTTCTGGACGAAGCGCCGCCGTCTTGAGGCGGAACCTTGGGGAACCAATCTAGGGCTCCGACGGAGCTGTTCTGCCGGGGAAACATCCCTCCGGGAGGGGGAAATCATCACCATCGTCATCACCATCGATCCTCTCATCGGGAGGGGGTCAATCTCCATCAACATCTTCACCAGCACCATCTGCTCTCAAACCCTAGTTCATCTCTTGTATCCGATCTTTGCCTTAAAACCTCAGATTGGTACCTGTGGGTTGCTAGTAGTGATGATTACTCCTTTTAGTTGATGCTAGTTGGTTTATTCGGTGGAAGATTATATGTTCAGATCCTTTATGCATACTAATACCCCTCTGATTATGAACATGAATATGATTTGTGAGTAGTTACGTTTGTTCCTGAGGACATGGGAGAAGTCTTGCTATAAGTAGTCATGTGAATTTGGTATTCGTATGTATGTTGTCTTTCCTCTAGTGGTGTTATGTGAACGTTGACTACATGACACTTCACCATTATTTGGGTCTAGAGGAAGTCATTGGGAAGTAATAAGTAGATGATGGGTTAAAGTGCAACTATCCCTAAGTGGTTTTGGTAATTCATAACAACATATAGCTCATTGAGCTAATGCTATTCCGAGATGAACATTTCAGGAAAGCTCAATGAATGGCATGGCATGGATGATGAAAGTGGATCCCTCAAAATGCTAATGACAAAGGATTGGCTCAAGCTCAAAAGCTCAAGACTCTTCATTTTATATTTTAGTGATTCAAGATCACATTGAGTCTATAGTAAAAGCCAATACTATCAAGGAGGGATGAGGTGTTGCTTAATGAGCCTCTTGCTTCATGTGCTTAGTGATATGCTCCAAAACCCTCAGCTACTTTCTCACATCCACATATGACCTAAACCTAAAGCCAAAATCGGTCTCACCGATTTTTCCTATCCGGCGCCACTGATTCCAAAGGTCATAGCTGAAGGAAATATGCCCTAGAGGCAATAATAAAGTTATTATTTATTTCCTTATATCATGATAAATGTTTATTATTCATGCTAGAATTGTATTAACCGGAAACATAATACATGTGTGAATATATAGACAAACAGTATGTCACTAGTATGCCTCTACTTGACTAGCTTGTTAATCAAAGATGGTTATGTTTCCTAACCATGAACAAGGAGTTGTTGTTTGATTAACAAGGTCACATCATTAGTTGAATGATCTGATTGACATGACCCATTCCGTTAGCTTAACACTTGATCGTTTAGTATGTTAATGCTTTCTTCATGACCCATACATGTTCCTGTAACTATGAGATTATGCAACTCCGTTTACCGGAGGAACACTTTGGTACTACCAAACGTCACAACGAATCGGGTGATTATAAAGGAGTACTACAGGTGTCTCCAAAGGTACTTGTTGGGTTGGCGTATTTGAGATTAGGTTTTGTCACTCCGATTGTCGGAGAGGTATCTCTAGGCCTTCTCGGTAATACACATCACATAAAGCCTTGCAAGCATTGCAACTAAAGAGTTAGTTGTGAGATGATGTATTACGGAACGAGTAAAGAGACTTTCCGAACGAGATTAAACTAGGTATTGGATACCGACGATCGAATCTCGGAAAGTAACATACCGATGACAAAGGGAACAACGTATGTTGTTATGCGGTTTGACCGATAAAGATCTTCGTAGAATATGTAGGAACCAATATGAGCATCCAGGTTCCGCTATTGGTTATTGACCGAGAATAGTTCTAGGTCATGTCTACATAGTTCTCGAACCGTAGGGTCCGCACGCTTAAGGTTTCAATGACGGTTATTATGAGTTTATGTATTTTGATGTACCGAAGGAGTTGAGTCCGGATGTGATCACGGACATGACGAGGAGTCTCGAAATGGTCGAGACATAAAGATTGATATATTGGATGGTTATATTCGGACACGGAAAGGTTCCGGAAGTTTCGGAGAAAACCGGAGTTGGGAGGGTTACGGAACCCCGGGAAGTTATGGGCCTTATTGGGCCAAGAGGGAGAGAGGGCTGCACCAGGAGGTGGTGCGCCCCCCTCCATGGGGAGTCCGAATTGGACTAGGAGGGGGCGCAGCCCTTTCCCCTCTCTCTCCCTCTCTTTCCTTCCCTTCCCTCTTCCTAGTAGGACTAGGAAAGGGAGTCCTACTCCTACTAGGAGGAGGACTCCCCCCCTTGGTGCGCCCCAAGGGCTGGCCGCCCTCCCCTTGCTCCTTTATATACGGGGCAGGGGGCACCCTAGAACACACAAGTTGATCTACGGATCGTTCCTTAGCCGTGTGCGGTGCCCCTCCACCATATTCCACCTCGGTCATATTGTAGCGGTGCTTAGGCGAAGCCTGCGACGGTAGAACATCAAGATCGTCACCACGCCGTCGGTTGTGGAACTCCTTCCCGACGCTTTGCTGGATCGGAGCTCGGGGATCGTCATCGAGCTGAGCGTGTGCCAAGAACTCGGAGGTGCGGAGTAACGGTGCTTGGATCGGTCGGATCGTGAAGGCGTCACGACTACATCAACAGCGTTAATATAACGCTTCCGCTTTCGGTCTCACGAGGGTGCGTGGACGGACACTCTCCCTCTCGTTGCTATGCCATCACCATGGTCTTGCGTGATCGAGGAAAATTTTTGAAATTACTCGTTTCCCAACAGTGGCATCCGAGCCTGGTTTTATGCGTTGATGTCATATGCACGAGTAGAACACAAGTGAGTTGTGGGCGATACAAGTCATACTACCTACCAGCATGTCATACTTTGGTTCAGCGGTATTGTGAGATGAAGCGGCCCGGACCGACATTACGCGTACGCTTACGCGAGACTGGTTTCACCGCTGTGAGCACTCATTGCTTAAAGGTGGTGGCGGGTGTCTGTCTCTCTCACTTTAGTTGAACCGAGTGTGGCTCGCCCGGTCCTTGAGAAGGTTAAACGGAGTCTATTTGACGAAATATCGTTGTGGTTTTGATGCGAGGTAAGAACGGTTCTTGCTCAGCCCGTAGCAGCCACGTAAAACTTGCAAACAACAAAGTAGAAGACGTCTAACTTGTTTTTGCAGGGCATGTTGTGATGTGATTTGGTCAAGGCGTGATGCTATATTTTATTGTATGAGATGATCATGTTTTGTAACCGAGTTATCGGCAACTGGCAGGAGCCATATGGTTGTCGCTTTATTGTATGAAATGCAAACGCCATGTAATTGCTTTACTTTATCACTAAGCGGTAGCGATAGTCGTAGAAGCAATAGTTGGCGAGACGACAACGATGCTACGATGGAGATCAAGGTGTCGCGCCGGTGACGATGGTGATCATGACGGTGCTTCGGAGATGGAGATCACAAGCACAAGATGATGATGGCCATATCATATCACTTATATTGATTGCATGTGATGTTTATCCTTTATGCATCTTATCTTGCTTTGATTGACGGTAGCATTATAAGATGATCTCTCACTAAAAATTATCAAGCAGTGTTCTCCCTGAGTATGCACCGTTGCCAAAGTTAAATCGTGCCGAGACACCACGTGATGATCGGGTGTGATAAGCTCTCGTCCATCTACAACGGGTGCAAGCCAGTTTTTGCACACGCAGAATACTCAGGTTATACTTGACGAGCCTAGCATATACAGATATGGCCTCGAACACGGAGACCGAAAGGTCGAACGTGAATCATATAGCAGATATGATCAAACATAAGATGTTCACCATTGAAAACTACTCCATCTCACGTGATGATCGGTTATGGTTTAGTTGATTTGGATCACGTGATCACTTAGATAACTAGAGATGTCTGTCTAAGTGGGAGTTCTTTAATAATATGATTAATTGAACTTAAATTTATCATGAACTTAGTACCGATAGTATTTTGCTTGTCTATGTTTCTTGTAGATAGATGGCTCGTTTGTTGTTCCGTTGAATTTTAATGCGTTCCTTGAGAAAGCAAAGTTGAAAGATGATGGTAGCAATTACACGGACTGGGTCCGTAACCTGAGGATAATCCTCATTGCTGCACGTAAAAGTTACGCCTGGAAGCACCGCTGGGTAGCAGAACTGCTGCAGATCTTGAGCGAAGTTGTGAGCGTCGGCAAAGCGAGCTGATGACTACTCTATAGTTCAGTGTGCCATGCTTTACGGCTTAGAACGGGTCTTCAACGACGTTTTGAGCGTCATGGAGCATATGAGATGTTCCAGGAGTTGAAGTTGATATTTCAACAGAATGCCCGGATTGAGAGATATGAAGTCTCCAATAAGTTCTATAGCTGCAAGATGGAGGAGAATAGTTACGTCGGTGAGCACATACTCAAAATGTCTGGGTATTACAATCACTTGAATCAACTGGGAGTTAATCTTCCGGATGATTGTGTCATTGACAGAATTCTTCAATCACGCCACCAAGCTACAAAGGCTTCGTGATGAACTATAATATGCAAGGGTTAGTAAAGACTATGCTCGAGCTCTTCGCAATGCTAAAAGCTGCGGAGGTAGAAATCAAAAGGAGCATCAAGTGTTGATGGTCAATAAGACCACTAGTTTCAAGAAGAAAGGCAAAGGGAAGAAGAAGGGAACTTCAAGAAGAACAGCAAACAAGTTGCTGATCGGAGAAGAAACCCAAGTTTGGACCTAAGCCTGAAACTGAGTGCTTCTACTGCAAGCGATGGTCACCGAAGCGGAACTGCCCCAAGTATTTGGCGGATAAGAAGGATGGCAAAGTGAACAAAGGTATATGTGATATACTTGTTATTGATGTGTACCTTACTAGAGCTCGCAGAGTACACAGGTATTTGATCTGGTTACATTGCTAATATTTGCAACTCAAAGCAGGAACTACGGATTGCGAACACGGCAAAGGACGAGGTGACGATGCGCGTGGGAAGCGGTTCCAAAGTCGATGTGATCGCAGATCGCACGCTACCTCTACATCTACCTTGGGATTAGTTTTAGACCTGAATAATTGTTATTTGGTGCCGCGTTGAGCATGAACATTATATCTGGATCTTGTTTGATGCGAGACGGTTATTCATTTAAATCAGAGAATAATGGTTGTTCTATTTATATGAATAATATCTTTTATGGTCATGCACCCTTGAAGAGTGGTCTATTTTAATGAATCTCGATAGTAGTGATACACATATTCATAATGTTGAAACCAAAAGATGCAGAGTTGATAATGATAGTGCAACTTATTTGTGGCACTTGCCGTTTAGGTCATATCGGTGTAAACGCATGAAGAAACTCCATCTTGATGGACTTTTGGAGTCACTTGATTATGAATCACTTGGCACTTGCGAACCGTGCCTCATGGGCAAGATGACTAAAACACCGTTCTCGGTACTATGGAGAGAGCAACAGATTTATTGGAAATCATACATACGGATGTATGTGGTCCAATGAATGTTGAAGCTCGTGGCGGATATCGTTATTTTCTCACCTTCACAGATGATTTGAGCAGATATGGGTATATCTACTTAATGAAACATAAGTCTGAAACATTTGAAAAGTTCAAAGAATTTCAGAGTGAAGTTGAAAATCATCGTAATAAGAAAATAAAGTTTTTACGATCTGATCGTGGAGGCGAATATTTGAGTTACGAGTTTGGTCTACATTTGAAACAAAGCGGAATAGTTTCGCAACTCACGCCACCCGGAACACCACAGCGCAATGGTGTGTCCGAACGTCGTAATCGCACTTTACTAGATATGGTGCGATCTATGATGTCTCTTACAGATTTACCGCTATCATTTTGGGGTTATGCTCTTGAGACGGCCACATTCACGTTAAATAGGACACCGTCAAAATCCGTTGAGACGACGCCTTATGAACTATGGTTTAGCAAGAAACCAAAGTTGTCGTTTCTGAAAGTTTGGGGTTGCGATGCTTATGTGAAGAAACTTCAACCTGATAAGCTTGAACCCAAATCGGAAAAATGTGTCTTCATAGGATACCCAAAGGAGACAATTGGGTACACCTTCTATCACAGATCCGAAGGCAAAACATTCGTTGCTAAAAATGGATCCTTTCTAGAGAAGGAGTTTCTCTCGAAAGAAGTGAGTGGGAGGAAAGTGGAACTTGATGAGGTAATAGTACCAGCTCCCTTATTGGAAAGTAGTTCGTCACGAAATCAGTTTCATTACACCTACACCAGTTAGTGAGGAAGATGATGATAAAGATCATGAAACTTCAGATCAAGTTATCACTGAACTTCGAGATCAACTAGAACAAAATCCGCACTGAGTGGTACGGTAATCCTGTTCGGAAGTCATGCTACTAGATCATGATGAACCTACGAACTATGAAGAAGCGATGGTGAGCCCAGATTCCATAAAATGGCTTGAAGCCATGAAATCTGAGATGGGATCCATGTATGAGAACAAAGTATGGACTTTGGTAGACTTGCCCGATGATCGGCAAGCTATTGAGAATAAATGGATTTTAAGAAGAAGACTGACGCGATGGTAATGTAACTGTCTACAAAGCTCGACTTGTTGCAAAAGGTTTTCGACAAGTTCAAGGGGTTGACTACGATGAGACTTTCTCACCTGTAGCGATGCTTAAGTCCGTCCGAATCATGTTAGCAATTGCCGCATTTTATGATTATGAAATTTGGCAAATGGATGTAAAAACTGCATTCTTGAATGGATTTCTAGAAGAAGAGTTGTATATGATGCAACCAGAAGGTTTTGTCGATCCAAAAGGTGCTAACAAAGTGTGCAAGCTCCAACGATCAATTTATGGTCTGGTGCAAGCCTCTCGGAGTTGGAATAAACGCTTTGATAGTGTGATCAAAGCATATGGGTTTATCAGACTTTTGGAGAAGCCTGTATTTACAAGAAAGTGAGTGGGAGCTCAGTAGCATTTCTAATATTATATGTGGACGACATATTATTGATTGGAAATGATATAGAATTTCTGGATAGCATAAAGGATACTTGAATAAAAGTTTTTCAATGAAAGACCTCGGTGAAGCTGCTTACATATTAGGCATCAAGATCTATAGAGATAGATCAAGACGCTTGATTGGACTTTCACAAAGCACATACCTTGATAAAGTTTTGAAAAAGTTCAAAATGGATCAGGCAAAGAAAGGTTTTTTACCTGTGTTACAAGGTGTAAGATTGAGTCAGACTCAATGCCCGACCACAGCAGAAGATAGAGAGAAAATGAAAGATGTTCCTATGCTTCAGCCATAGGCTCTATCATGTATGCAATGCTGTGTACCAGACACTGACGATGCTTAGCTGTAAGCTTGGCAGGAAGGTACCAAAGTAATCCAGAGTGGATCATGGACAGCGGTCAAGAACATCTGAAATACCGAAAAGGACTAAGGATATGTTTCTCGATATGGAGGTGACAAAGAGCTAGTCGTAAATGGTTACGTCGATGCAAGCTTTGACACTGATCCGGACGATTCTAAATCGCAAACCGGATCGTGTTTTTATTAAACGGTGGAGCTGTCGGTTGGTGCAGTTCTAAACAAAGCGTCGTGGCGGGATCTACATGTGAAGCGGAGTACATAGCTGCTTGAAGCAGCAAATGAAGGAGTCTGGATGAAAGAGTTCATTTCGATCTAGGTGTCATACCTAGTGCATCGGGACCGATGAAGATCTTCTGTGACAATCTTGGTGCAATTGCCTTGACAAAGGAATCCAGATTTCACAAGAGGACCAAGCACATCAAGAGACGCTTCAATTCCATTCGGGACCAAGTCCAAGTGGGAGACATAGAGATTTGCAAAATACATACGGATCTGAATGTTGCAGACCCGTTGACTAAGCCTCTTCCACGAGCAAAACATGATCAGCACCAAGACTCCATGGGTGTAAGGATCATTACTTTGTAATCTAGATTATTGACTCTAGTGCAAGTGGGAGACTGAAGGAAATATGCCCTAGAGGCAATAATAAAGTTATTATTTATTTCCTTATATCATGATAAATGTTTATTATTCATGCTAGAATTGTATTAACCGGAAACATAATACATGTGTGAATATATAGACAAACAAGATGTCACTAGTATGCCTCTACTTGACTAGCTTGTTAATCAAAGATGGTTATGTTTCCTAACCATGAACAAGGAGTTGTTGTTTGATTAACAAGGTCACATCATTAGTTGAATGATCTGATTGACATGACCCATTCCGTTAGCTTAACACTTGATCGCTTAGTATGTTAATGCTTTCTTCATGACCCATACATGTTCCTGTAACTATGAGATTATGCAACTCCGTTTACGGAGGAACACTTTGGTACTACCAAACGTCACAACGAATCGGGTGATTATAAAGGAGTACTACAGGTGTCTCCAAAGGTACTTGTTGGGTTGGCGTATTTGAGATTAGGTTTTGTCACTCCGATTGTCGGAGAGGTATCTCTAGGCCTTCTCGTAATACACATCACATAAAGCCTTGCAAGCATTGCAACTAAAGAGTTAGTTGTGAGATGATGTATTACGGAACGAGTAAAGAGACTTTCCGTAACGAGATTAAACTAGGTATTGGATACCGACGATCGAATCTCGGAAAGTAACATACCGATGACAAAGGGAACAACGTATGTTGTTATGCGGTTTGACCGATAAAGATCTTCAGTAGAATATGTAGGAACCAATATGAGCATCCAGGTTCCGCTATTGGTTATTGACCGAGAATAGTTCTAGGTCATGTCTACATAGTTCTCGAACCGTAGGGTCCGCACGCTTAAGGTTTCAATGACGGTTATTATGAGTTTATGTATTTTGATGTACCGAAGGAGTTCGAGTCCCGGATGTGATCACGGACATGACGAGGAGTCTCAAATGGTCGAGACATAAAGATTGATATATTGGATGGTTATATTCGGACACCGGAAAGGTTCCGAAGTTTCGGAGAAAACCGGAGTGCCGGAGGGGTTACGGAACCCCGGGAAGTTATGGGCCTTATTGGGCCAAGAGGGGAGAGAGGGCTGCACCAGGAGGTGGTGCGCCCCCTCCATGGGGAGTCCGACTGGACTAGGAGGGGGCGCAGCCCCTTTCCCTCTCCTCTCCCTCTCTTTCCTTCCCTTCCCTCTTCCTAGTAGGACTAGGAAAGGGAGTCCTACTCCTACTAGGAGGAGGACTCCCTCCCTTGGTGCGCCCCAAGGGCTGGCCGCCCTCCCCTTGCTCCTTTATATACGGGGCAGGGGGCACCCTAGAACACACAAGTTGATCTACGGATCGTTCCTTAGCCGTGTGCGGTGCCCCCTCCACCATATTCCACCTCGGTCATATTGTAGCGGTGCTTAGGCGAAGCCTGCGACGGTAGAACATCAAGATCGTCACCACTTGCGTCGTCTTGACGGAACTCCTTCCCGACGCTTTGCTGGATCGGAGCTCGGGATCGCCATCGAGCTGAGCGTGTGCCAAGAACTCGGAGGTGCCGAGTAACGGTGCTTGGATCGGTCGGATCGTGAAGACGTCGACTACATCAACAGCGTTAATATAACGCTTCGCTTTCGTCTCACGAGGGTGCGTGGACGGACACTCTCCCCTCTCGTTGCTATGCCATCACCATGGTCTTGCGTGATCGTAGGAAAATTTTTGAAATTACTACGTTTCCCAACAATAGCCACTGCCACAAACCCTAGGCAAATCGGTTCTACCGATAGGGATCTCGGTCTCACCGAGATGGGATTGTAATCTCTCTGTTTCCTTTTCGTAACTTTTCGGTCTCACCGAAAGAGCGGATCGGTCCCATCGAGATTGTAATGTAAAATTTCTGTTTCCCTTTCGTAACGTTTCGGTCTCACCGAAAGAGCGAATCGGTCCCACCGAGTTTACCTGACCAACTCTCTGGTTAGCTAATTACCAAAATCGGTCTCACCGAGTTTGTGTAATCGGTCTCACCGAGATTACGTTATGCCCTAACCCTAACCATATCGGTCCTACCGAGATGCAAGTCAGTCCCACCGAAAACCCTAATGGTCACTAGGTTTACTAAAATTGGTCTGACCGAGTTTGTTGATTTGGTCCCACCGAGATTGGTAAATTGTGTGTAACGGTTAGATTTTGTGTGGAGGCTATATATACCCCTCCACCTCCTCTTCATTCGTAGAGAGAGCCATCAGAACAAACCTACACTTCCAACTTACCATTTCTGAGAGAGAACCACCTACTCATGTGTTGAGACCAAGATATTCCATTCCTACCATATGAATCTTGATCTCTAGCCTTCCCCAAGTTGCTTTCCACTCAAATCTTCTTTCCACCAGATCCAAATCCTATGAGAGAGAGTTGAGTGTTGGGGAGACTATCATTTGAAGCACAAGAGCAAGGAGTTCATTATCAACGCACCATTTGTTACTTCTTGGAGAGTGGTATCTCCTAGATTGGCTAGGTGTCACTTGGGAGCCTCCGACAAGATTGTGGAGTTGCACCAAGGAGTTTGTAAGGGCAAGGAGATCGCCTACTTCGTGAAGATCTACCGCTAGTGAGGCAAGTCCTTCGTGGGCGACGGCCATGGTGTGATAGACAAGGTTGCTACTTCGTGGACCCTTCGTGGGTGGAGCCCTCCGTGGACTCGCGCAACCTTTACCCTTCATGGGTTGAAGTCTCCATCAACGTGGAGGTACGATAGCACCACCTATCGGAACCACGCCAAAAACATCCGTGTCTCCAGTTGCGTTTGAATCCTCCAAACCCTTTCCTTTACTTTCTTGCAAGTTGCATGCTTTAATTTCCGCTGCTCATACACTCTTTGCATGCTTGCTTGAATTGTGTGATGATTGCTTGACTTGTCCTAAGATAGCTAAAATCTGCCAAACTCTAAAACTGGGAAAAGACTAAGTTTTTAATTGGTCAAGTAGTCTAATCACCCCCCTCCCTCTAGACATACTTCAAGGTCCTACAAGTGGTATCAGAGCTTGGTCTCCATTTGCTTTGATTTCCATAGCTTTTGGTAGTCATAGCCTTGGTTTCACAACCTAGGAGAGTATGGCGTCTAGCGAGGAAATTATCACCGAGAGGTCCTTACTTTGATGGTACTAATTTTGCTAGTTGGAAGCATAAGATGAAAATGCATATTCTCGGACATAACCCCGCCGTTTGGGCAATTATTTGTATTGTCTTGCAAGGTGAATTCTTTGATGGGAGAGAGCCGAACCGTGAAGCTAATGCGGAAGAATTGAAGATGCTGCAATACAACGCTCAAGCTTGTGATATCATCTTCAACGAATTGTGCCCCGAAGAATTCAACAAAATCAGCCGTCTTGAGAATGCAAAGGAAATTTGGGATACTTTGATTGATATGCATGAAGGTACCGAATCCGTCAAGGAATCCAAGTTGGATGTGCTCCAAAGTCAGCTTGACAAGTTCAAAATGAAGGATGGTGAAGGTGTCGCTGAAATGTACTCTAGGCTTGCACTTATCACAAATGAGATTGCCGGCTTAGGGAGTGAAGAGATGACGACAGATTCATCATCAAGAAGATCCTAAGAGAATTGGATGGAAAGTATGATACTGTGTGCACATTGATTCAAATGATGCCAAACTACAAAGATCTCAAGCCAACAGAAGTCATTGGAAGAATTTTTGCTCATGAAATGTCACTTAAGGATAAGGAGGAACTTCACAACAAGTCAAGTGGTGCTTACAAAGCCTCAAGTGAAGCCCCCACATCATCAAGTGAGAAACACACCTTCAATGAAGAATTGAGCTTAATGGTGAAGAACTTCAACAAATTCTACAAGAGTAGAAGCAAAGAAAGAAGCTCCAAGTCAAGGTCTTACAATGACAAAAGATCTTCTAGTCGAGAGCGAAATTCCTACAATTGTGGGAGACCCGGACACTATTCCAATGAGTGTACGACACCCTACAAAAGAAGAGAAGACTCTCCAAAAATAAGAAGTAGAAGAGAAGAATCACCACCAAGAGAGAGAAGGAGTAGAGATGATCGTTATGAATGAAGACCCTCACGGAGAAGCAAGGATTCAGAAAGGAAGGACAAGTCATCAAAGAGCTACATAAAACGAAGACATCAAGCTCATGTTGGTGAATGGGTATCCGACTCCGACTCCGACAATCACTCCGAGAGAAGCTATCACTCCGACTCCGAACATACTCAAGATGAAGGTGTTGCCGGTCTAGCACTTGTGTCAACCAACTCCTACGACATATTTGAATCACCAAATGAAGGAATTGGAAGATGATTCATGGCCAAAGGTCCAAAGGTAACACATCCTGAGTATGTTGATTTCAATAGTGATGAAGATGACTTGCTTGTGGATGATGATTTACTTGTTGACAACTCTAGTGATGAATACTATGATGAAACGTCAATTAATCATGCTAATCAAGATAAAACGAATGACAATGATAAGGAGAAGATTGAGCGTCTAACTAAAGAACTAAACTCTCTTAAGTTAGCTCATGAAACTATCTTCGAAGATCATCGAGAACTTTTAAGGGCTCATGAGAAGTTACGCTTTGAAAAGCTCAATCTTGAGCAAGAGCATGAGTTCTTAAAAGCAATCAATGATGATCTCCGTAAGAAAAGTTCTTCTTACATTGCCAAGCGTTTACTCTTATCTACTTACATGCCTCAAGTCAAGTCTAGTAACAAGATCAAGAAAGATTCTTCCTCTAGTAGTAACAATAATAATGTCAAATCCAATACTGTTGCTTCTAGTAGTTCTCTTGATTCCACTAATGATTCTCTTAGCCAAGTTACACTTGAGCAAGAAAATAGCTTATTGAAGGAAATTATAGAGAAAGGTGTATACAAGAGCCTTGCCGGGAGTAAGCAATTCGAGGAAATTGTACGCAAGCAAGGAAGGCACTGGAAGAATCAAGGTGTTGGTTTTGAATGAAAGTTCAATGCCAATGGAGTTGAGTGGGAAGAAGATCAATACCTCAAGACAAAGTTTGTTCCTCAACAAGAGAAGTATGATCCTACTTCCTTCAAGGGAACTCAAGCACAAGATGATCTTCCACCACAAGACCACAAGAACAAAGGCAAGGACAAGATTCAAGAAGAGATTGATGCATTTGAAGAGGCACCTAAGGTCTCAGTCAAGTGGATTTCCAAGACTACGTCAAGTTCTACCTCATCAAGTACAACTACAACTCCAAGGATTCCCATCAAGATGATGTGGATCCCGAAGAAGAAGAACTAGAGAGTTCTTGAGGGTGACTCCGCCAACATATTTCACTCATATCATTATGGCAAGGACAAGTGCAATCAACTTCCATATCTTGCACCAGTTCAAGGAGTCACAAACCCTCATGTTGGTAAGGCAAGGGACAAGGTAACCTAATGATTTCATGGACATCATTTTGTGTGTGCATCACTCTATGTCTATGGATATACTTGTTTGTTCCTTGTGGGACTAACTCATGTAGGTATTGAAAGTGCAACTCGCTCCAAAGGATTGCTCCAAAAAGGATCTACATCAACATTGAGCATCCACATCTTCAACACCTACATGAAGTCATCATCGACAAAACCCAAGGTTAGTTCATCCCTCTTAGGGGGCATCTCACATCTAGGGGGAGCTTAACTCTAAGAATTGAGTCAAAGCAACTCTAACGATGTGAACACATAAATGCTTTATGTATAAGTGGTAACCCCACTTGAGCTTAAATGATGAGTATGACCTATGATCAAATGTCTATCATTTGACTCCTAAGTCAATATACTCATATATAGATGACCTAGTCATCGCCAATTGTTTGATAGATGCTAGAATTGGTTGTGCATGCTTTGCCACATATTTCATTTGCCATATTATTGTGTGAGCATGTTGGTTGCATACTTTACTCATTCGAGGACATCCACTTGTTGTTTTGATTGATTGGATTCTTTTTCTTTGGCCAAGTGGATGGACAAGAATGCCTAAGAACCTTCTCTAGATATCTATGCTTTTCTCGTCTCAAACTCTATTCATGCTACATCACAAAATTTGATCAAGTCAGATTCGAACCACTCGTGTGAGGAGCACTTGAGTCCCCGATTAGTCATAGACTTAAACTTCCAAAACTTCTTTGTGATTCTCGGTCTAACCGATTCCTCCATTTCGGTCTTACCGAGATCACTAAGTCGATCTAGGTTTTCAATCTCGGTGCAACCGATTTGAACTCTTCGGTCACAACGAGTTGCAATAACTGTACACAGTTTTGCATCTCGGTGCCACCGAGTTGTTCCACTCGGTCACACCGACAGGGTCGGGCTATATATAGTCACGGGCAAAAATTTGGAAATTTCTCTGAACCTCTTCGCCCGCGCAATAGCTCGCTCTGCCTCCGTGGTCTCCAGATCGTCTCCTCATTGCCAGCCGCCTCCTGTCGCTGGTCTCCGCCGCCGTCAACAGAATTCAACCCCGCCGTTGCCACCGTAGCGAGTCTCAGCCGAACTAGGGTATGGACTCGATCACAGTGCTTTCCTCGTCCGATTCTCAGCACATTGTGTTCTTATTGATTCTTGCCACAATTGAAACACTCCTATCCAGTCAATGCAATCCTTAGAATAGTTTTGATTCAAAAAATTTAGGGTTAGGTTTCTGCCGAAACCATCTCGGACCCACCGAGTTGAAAAACTCGGTCCCACCGATTTGGCTTATGCCATTGCACTAGTGAGACTCGGTCTGACCGAGAATTGCTAATCGGTGAGACCGATTTTAGGACTTTGTGAAACCCTAGCAGACTCAGTGCCACCGAACTGTGACTCGGTCTGACCGAGTTCATCAATTTAGGTTCCAAAACTGCTTCGGTATCACCGAGTTTGAAAATCGGTTGATCCAAAATGCTTTCTGTGGAAAACTAAAACTGAATTTTTGAGTCATTCTTTTGCAAAAATCTCTGCATTTTGTGATGCTCATCCACTCTACCTCACCTATAACTCTTCACAGGGTCAGCAGTCAGTGTTTGCAGCTTGTCAGACCAGAGTGACAGTCAGAACAGGTCAGAGGAGCAGGTGAACATGAGTGAGGGCACTAGTCCCTCCAGCTCTTCAGATGAAGGCAGCAGGAGCACCCCAAGCAATTTGCCTAAAGCCGCCACCAGGCAAAGGAAGAAGAAAACCTCAGATTCTGAAGATGAGGATTATAGGGCAGAAGAGGATGAGGCAACCTCCAAGAAGGCAGTGCTCAAAAAGGAGTATGGCTCAGCACATAGCACAAAGCCTGGACTCAATAGGAAGGTTCCTGCCAAGAGGACACCCATGCCAAAGGTCAAAGCATCAACTCAAATTCCTGAAAAGCCTGATCCCAAAGAGCTAACTGCTGCTGAAGGAAAGAAAGGAAAGAAAGGGTCAAGAAGACCACAGTCAGAGTTATTGGGAAGCCTTCCATGATGGAAGAGGAAGAAGAGATTGCTGCACCAGCACCCAAGGCACCAAAGCTTATGGGTGATGCTATAAGATCAGGGGCTGCCACATCTAAGCCCAAGGAAGCACCCAAAGCTGCCCCCAAGGCCAAGTCTGCACCAAAGAGGAATACCGGGAGTATTCCAGCTGCTTGAGAAGAACAAGGCCCCAAAGGTTCGAGGTTCTTGATGAAGAAGATTAAGAAGGACAAGTTCGAGGAAGCTCAAGCCCAAGATACAGACCATAATGATGCCCATCCTGTGGCTGAGGACATGAGATCAGAAGAGACAATGGGTTGAGGCTATGGAGGATGACAGATCCATATGCCACAAGGAGAAGAACTGCTGTGGACTACAGGTTCCACACCAAGGAACAGCAGGACTTTTATGAGACTATTTTGCTAGATAAGAAGCCCATAGTGTGTGATATGAGGTGGGTCGACTGGACCTACATGAAATAAAATGTAGAGCACTATCCTGGAGTGCAAGACAGCTTTGTTGCTGTTGGAGTTGCAGACTTCGTTGGGCAAAAGCTCACCAACTGGAACAATGAACTTATCATGCAGTTCTACTCCACAGCACACTTTTATCCAGATGGCAGGATAGTGTGGATGTCTGAAGGTACAAGGTACCAGTCAACTGTTGAGGAGTGGGAAAAGCTGATAAATGCCCCAAAGGAAAATGAAGATGACCTGGATGTATATGCCAAGAAGAAAATGGACCACAATTCCATGGCACACATGTACAAGGAGATCCCAGACACAGCCATCGAGACACATAAGTTTGGATCAGTCCACTTCCTTCTGTCAGGGCTGCCAACTATCAACTGCATCTTAAGGCATACTCTACTGCCTAAGTCTAGTGACCACAACATGATTAGAGGGAATGCAATCAACATGTTGCATTTGTTTGATGTGCCACAGAAATTCAAAGTCATGAGCCTTATGGTTGAAACCATTAAGAGGACTGCAGCAGACCAGAAGAGAAGTTGTGGATATGCCCCTTAGATCCAGGAGTTGATTAACTCGAAGATGGGCACATACAAATATCTATTGGATAAAGAACATTTTCCAATTTATCCAGACTTTGAGGACAATGAGGTTGTCATGAATGAGAATGATCCATCGTCAGTTCAAGCACAAGAGAAGAAGGAGAAGGCAAGGAAGGAGAAGGATGCCAGGATAACAACTCAAGAGGAGGCATCTGAGTATTTCTTGAAGAACAAGCAGGAGCAGCTTGGATACTTAATAGCATCAACACTGAGGATTGAGAAGGTATTGACCACCCTCACTCAAAATCAGGAGAGCTTGGAAAGAATCATGGAACAAAAGTTCTATGACTTAGATGTGAAAGTAACTGAGATCCAGTCTGCTGTGGAGCAACTACAGGATGACATGCAGGAGAGGAAGGGAAAAACAACAACTGATGCATTTGCCAGAGTGCCTAGAGCCCAGAGGTCATCTGCTGTGCAGGCCTCGACACGAGCCACTTCATCTGCACCAGCTACAGCCTCAGTGCCACCAGCTCCAGCACCTACACCAGCTCCAGCTCCATCTACTTCAACTGAAGCCTTCGTCCTCGGCGTTATCCGGACACCACCACCTGAAGATCAAGCCTGAGAGTCGATCTAGCACTATGCATTTTCTATGAACTTTTTGGTAACTTGTTGCCAAAGGGGGAGAAAAATGTATAGATCATAGGCTTCGAGAGAGAGAGAGAGTTGCTTTTGTTCTCTCTTGATTTGGTGGTTTTAAAACTTGTTTGCTTTTGATTGCTTGAGATACTATGTTTGTGAGACATTGATGATCATGTGTTTGATCATAAGCTACACTTATGCATGTTTGATGATATTATCTTATCTATCCTATGTGATCATTCACTGTGCTTGGTGATGAGTGCATGTATTCAATCCGTATCATTTTGAGCGCTCCACCAAGATGTATGTGACATGGAAGAGTAACCCATGAGCCTAATTCCTTGTGCATTTGCAGTCCAAAGCAAATCGTAAACTATGCACAAATTTAGGGGGAGCTCTTGCTTATCACATACTTCTCAAAGCGACGATGTTTTTCAATCTTATTATCATTTGTCGAAGCTTTGATCTATATGTTGTCATCAATTACCAAAAAGGGGGAGATTGAAAGTGCAACTTTCCCTATGTGGTTTTGGTAATTCATAACAACATATAGCTCATTGAGCTAATGCTATTCCAAGATGAACATTTCAGGAAAGCTCAATGAATGGCATGGCATGGATGATGAAAGTGGATCCCTCAAAATGCTAATGACAAAGGATTGGCTCAAGCTCAAAAGCTCAAGACTCTTCATTTTATATTTTAGTGATTCAAGATCACATTGAGTCTATAGGAAAAGCCAATACTATCAAGGAGGGATGAGGTGTTGCTTAATGAGCCTCTTGCTTCATGTGCTTAGTGATATGCTCCAAAACCCTCAGCTACTTTCTCACATCCACATATGACCTAAACCTAAAGCCAAAATCGGTCTCACCGATTTTTCCTATCCGGCGCCACCGATTCCAAATGTCATAGCCACTGCCACAAACCCTAGGCAAATCGGTTCTACCGATAGGGATCTCGGTCTCACCGATATGAGATTGTAATCTCTCTGTTTCCTTTTTGTAACTTTTCGGTCTCACCGAAAGAGCGGATCGGTCCCACCGAGATTGCAATGTAAACTTTCTGTTTCCCTTTCATAACGTTTCGGTCTCACTGAAAGAGCGAATCGGTCCCACCGAGTTTACCTGACCAACTCTCTGGTTAGCTAATTACCAAAATCGGTCTCACCGAGTTTGTGTAATCGGTCTCACCGAGATTACGTTATGCCCTAACCCTAACCATATCGGTCCTACCGAGATGCAAGTCAGTCCCACCGAAAACCCTAATGGTCACTAGGTTTAGTAAAATCGGTCTGACCGAGTTTGTTGATTCGGTCCCACCGAGATTGGTAAATTGTGTGTAACGGTTAGATTTTGTGTGGAGGCTATATATAGCCCTCCACCTCCTCTTCATTCGTAGAGAGAGCCATCAGAACAAACCTACACTTCCAACTTACCATTTCTGAGAGAGAACCACCTACTCATGTGTTGAGACCAAGATATTCCATTCCTACCATATGAATCTTGATCTCTAGCCTTCCCCAAGTTGCTTTCCACTCAAATCTTCTTTCCACCAGATCCAAATCCTATGAGAGAGAGTTGAGTGTCGGGGAGACTATCATTTGAAGCACAAGAGCAAGGAGTTCATTATCAACGCACCATTTGTTACTTCTTGGAGAGTGATGTCTCCTAGATTGGCTAGGTGTTACTTGGGAGCCTCCGACAAGATTGTGGAGTTGCACCAAGGAGTTTGTAAGGGCAAGGAGATCGCCTACTTCGTGAAGATCTACCGCTAGTGAGGCAAGTCCTTCGTGGGCGACGACCATGGTGGGATAGAAAAGGTTGCTACTTCGTGGACCCTTCGTGGGTGGAGCCCTCCGTGGACTCGCGCAACTGTTACCCTTCGTGGGTTGAAGTCTCCATCAACGTGGAGGTACGATAGCACCACCTATCGGAACCACGCCAAAAACATCCGTGTCTCCAATTGCGTTTGAATCCTCCAAACCCTTCCCTTTACTTTCTTGCAAGTTGCATGCTTTAATTTTCGCTGCTCATACACTCTTTGCATGCTTGCTTGAATTGTGTGATGATTGCTTGACTTGTCCTAAGATAGCTAAAGTCTGCCAAACTCTAAAACTGGGAAAAGGCTAAGTTTTTAATTGGTCAAGTAGTCTAATCACCCCCCCCTCTAGACATACTTCAAGGTCCTACAATGGGTTGCTAGATTGACAGAAGCTTAAACCCTAGTTTATGCGTGTTGGGAACGTAGTAATTTCAAAAAAATTCCTACGCACACACAGGATCATGGTGATGCATAGCAACGAGAGGGGAGAGTGTGTCCACGTACCCTCGTAGACCGAAAGCGGAAGCGTTAGCACAACGCGGTTGATGTAGTCGTATGTCTTCACGATCCGACCGATCAAGTACCGAACGCACGACACCTCCGAGTTCAGCACACGTTCAGCTCGATGATGTCCCTCGAACTCCGATCCAGCCGAGTATTGAGGGAGAGTTTCGTCAGCGCGACATCGTGGTGACGATGTTGATGTTCTACCAACACAGGGCTTCACCTAAGCACCGCTACGATATGATCAAGGTGGATTATGGTGGAGGGGGGCACCGCACACGGCTAAGAGATCAATGATCAAGTGTTGTGTCTCTGGGGTGCGCCCCTGCCCTCGTATATAAAGGATCAATGGGGGGAGGCGGCGGCCGGGGGGGCGCGCCAGGAGGAGTTCTACTTCCACCGGGAGTAGGACTCCCTCCCTTCCTAGTTGGATTAGGAGAAGGGGGAAGGAGGAGGGAGAGAGGAAGGAAAGGGGGGCGCCGCCCCCTCCTTGTCCAATTCGGACTAGAGGGGGAGGGGCGCGCGGCCTGCCCTGGCCGCCCCTCCTCTTCTCCACTAAGGCCCATATAGGCCCATTAAACCCCCCCGGGGGGGGGGGGGTTCCGGTAACCCCCCGATACTTCGGTATATATCCGATAACCCCCGGAACCATTCCGGTGTCCGAATATAGTTGTCCAATATATCAATCTTCATGTCTCGAACATTTCGAGACTCCTCGCCATGTCCGTATCACATCCGGGACTCCGAACTACCTTCGGTACATCAAAATACATAAACTCATAATATAACCGTCATCTAACTATAAGCGTGCGGACCCTACGGGTTCGAGAACTATGTAGACATGACCGAGACACGTCTCCGGTCAATAACCAATAGTGTAACCTGGATGCTCATATTGGCTCCCACATATTCTACGAAGATCTTTATCGGTCAAACCGCATACAACATACGTTGTTCCCTTTGTCATCGGTATGTTACTTGCCCGAGATTCGATCGTCGGTATCTCAATACCTAGTTCAATCTCATTACCGACAAGTCTCTTTACTCGTTCCGTAATACATCATACCACAACTAACTCATTAGTTGCAATGCTTGCAAGGCTTAAGTGATGTGCATTACCGAGTGGGCCCAGAGATACCTCTCCGATAATCGGAGTGACAAATCCTAATCTCGAAATACGCCAACCCAACAAGTACCTTTGGAGACACCTGTAGAGCACCTTTATAATCACCCAGTTATGTTGTGACGTTTGGTAGCACACAAAGTGTTCCTCCGGTAAGTGTTCCTCCGGTAAACGGTAGTTGCATAATCTCATAGTCATAGGAACATGTATAAGTCATGAAGAAAGCAATAGCAACATACTAAACGATCGAGTGCTAAGCTAACGGAATGGGTCAAGTCAATCACATCATTCTCCTAATGATGTGATCCCATTAATAAAATGACAACTCATGTAAATGGTTAGGAAACATAACCATCTTTGATCAACAAGCTAGTCAAGTAGAGGCATACTAGTGACACTATGTTTGTCTATGTATTCACACAAGTATTATGTTTCCGGTTAATACAATTCTAGCATGAATAGTAAACACTTATCATGATATAAGGAAATAAATAATAACTTTATTATTGCCTCTAGGGCATATTTCCCTCAATGCGTTGCTTCGTAAGGGGATGATTTGGATCCATATGTTTCATGCTATGGTTAGGTTTACCTTAATTCTTCTTTCGTAGTTGCGGATGCTTGCGAGAGTAGTTAATCATAAGTGGGGTGCTTGTCCAAGGACGGGCAGCACCCGAGCACCAGTCCACCCACATATCAAATTATTAAACTAACAAACGCGAACCATATGAGCGTGATGAAAACTAGCTTGACGATAATTGCCATGTGTCCTCAGGAGCGTTTTCCTTTATATAAGAGTTTTTCCAGGCTTGTCCTTTGCTACAAAAAGGATTGGGCCACCTTGCTGCACCTTATTTACTTTTGTTACTTGTTACCCGTTACGAATTACCTTATCACAAAAATATCTGTTACAATAATTTCAGTGCTTGCAGAGAATACCTTACTGAAAACTGCTTGTCATTTCCTTCTACTCCTCATTGGGTTCGACACTCTTACTTATCGAAAGGACTATGATAGATCCCCTATACTTGTGGTTCATCAAGACTCTTTTCTGGCGCCGTTGCCAGGGAGTGAAGCGCCTTTGGTAAGGAAAAATTTATATAGTGTGCTGAAATTTACTATCACTTGGTACTATGGAAAGTAATCCTTTGAGGGGCTTGTTCGGGGTATCTTTACCCCAACCAGTAGAGCAAAGAGTTGCTCCTCAACCTACTGAACCTACTGAAAATGTTTACTTTGAAATTCCTTTGGGTATGATAGAGAAACTGCTAGCTAATCCCTTTACAGGAGATGGAACATTGAATCCCGATTTGCACCTAATCTATGTGGATGAAGTTTGTGGATTGTTTAAGCTTGCAGGTATGCCCGAGGTTGTTATCAAGAAGAAGGTCTTACCTTTATCTTTGAAGGGAAGGCATTGAGATGGTTTAGGATATGTGATGATATTGGATCATGGAACTACAATAGATTGAAATTGGAATTTTATCAGAAGTTTTATCCTATGCATCAGGTTCATCGCGATCGTAATTATATATATAATTTTTGGCCTCACGAATGAGAAAGTATCGCTCAAGCTTGGGGGAGGATTTAGTCAATGTTATATTCATGCCTCAATCATGAGCTCTCAAGAGAAATTATTATTCAAAATTTTTATGCTCGGCTTTCTCTCAACAACCGCTCCATGCTCGATACTTCTTGTACAGGTTCTTTTATGATGAAGACTATTGAATTCAGATGGGATTTATTGGAAAGAATTAAACGCAACTCTGAAGATTGGGATCTCGACGAAGGTAAGGAGTGAGGTATAACACCTAAGTTCGATTGTGTTAAATCTTCTATGGATACCGTTGTTTTTCGTGAATTTAGCACTAAATATGGACTTGACTCTGAGATAGTAGCTTCTTTCTGTGAATCATTTGCTACTCATGTTGATCTCCCTAAGGAGAAGTGGTTTAAATATCATCCTCCCATTGAAGTAAAAGTAGTTGAACCTATTAAAGTTGAAGAAAAGACTATCTCTTATTTACTAATTGGAGGCACTATTCAAGATCCCTCATTGATCCACATCATCAAAATTAATTAAACCGTTAGATTGTAAAATTGACGCTCATGATAGAAGGAAAACTTGCGTAACGTAACGTAGATGGCCGAGTCCTATAGAAAACACATGTGACACGTCCAATATTAGTTAACCAAGAGAAGGAAAGTCTCACATAAAAAAACAAGAAGAAAATGCTCACGTGAAAAGAAAATAAGGAAAGCCTCCACGTATTGCCACAAATTTAGGACGGTGATCCCTCAAAAAGAAAAAGAAATAGGAAAGGAAAATCCTCACGTGAAAAGTAAACAAGGAAAGCCTCCACCTATTTCCACAAAATTAGGAAGGAAAGCTTCCGCCTCCACTTTCATAAGGAAAAAAAACGGAAGCCTCCTATCCCACGGTCTCTCTACGTTCCCCTTGGGAAAAACATACTAGCATAGTTCCATCCAAGATTTGACGTACAGGGGTCTTCTTGATCAATTGCCTCCAGTTCAATCAGCCAGTGCATGGTGCAGAAGCTGCATGTGCCTATAGCATATAGGCGATGTTGGCTGAAACTCTCCGCTCAGCTTCAAAACAAGTTTCACTGATTTGATCTAAGGTAAGAAAAACATGATATTTTCATTCCGGTCGGATCCATCTACAAATTCAATCTCGAAAACTTTAGATCACAAAATCATTTAGGGATAACCACAGAATTGAACTACAGGGGTCTTGGTCGTCCAAGACTGATTCGATTCAGATTGTCGGTTTGACGCAATACTCAAAATTATTTATATATGTGTCATTCTTCCACAGAACGCCGGGGTGAATATATTCTGCAGCTATGTACAACCCTCCTCCAATGTCTTGGTAGCAGATGTGAAGTCTAGATAACTGTCCTCCACGTTGGGCAGCAACATATTAGGACGCCACCATGTTCAGAAGTCTTTTTGTGTGGTCTGATTAGATCACAGTTGTCGTCTCTGGCTATGGCCGATGTGGCCGAAACAAACCCTGATAATCTGCATACTCTTTGTGGTAAGCTCAAGTATAGTTGTTTCTTACAAATATACATTGTTAGACTCCCTTTTCCCTGTATGAAATCACGGAAAATGTTCTTACTAAGAATAGCATATCCCAACATCTTTTAGTCCGTGTTTATCTTCGGGCGGCCGGCAAGCCGCTTTCTCACGACAGTCGAATACAAGATCTGCGTATTGTCTACTGCATGGCATCTTCAACACTGTGTGTCGCCTCTCATCAATTGACTGAACATGCTCGAGAATCCTTTTTTAGATCTCCTAGAATAATTTAAGAATTTTTTTCCAATATATATTTCCCACTCTTGCAAAGATCGAATCAACATACAACTATTTCGCTTAATTACTTACGTATGTAGTATGCCGGGGTAGTAAATAAAAATCCTAAATTTCTGTACACCTGTTATTTTCAAAGTAGTAGGCACGTGAGTAATTATTAAATTGAGGCATTATCTTCTCACATCTGATACATATTAGTTATTTTGGTGAGAAGATGATGCAAAAATCAATGGTAAACAATCAGCAGACCCTCTAAAGTTGCAGTACTATTTTCTAGAGTTCGTGTTAAGTTTCTTCTATATGAATTGGGAAAGGAAGAGAGGAGAATTTACTATAGTAGAATATTTGTTCTTTTTTAGGGAAAAGCAAGTTTGAGAAGCCATCTGCCTAACTTCCGATCTATTGTATTGGATGGCACAATTGCAACATGGGACACTCAGCCGTGCAGCAATTAAAAGTTTTGTTTTGGATTACCCTTTCCTGCAAGCTTTTGATTTGAGGTAAAAAAAAGTCACATTGCTTCGGTCTACAGGTGCCTGCTTCCATTATTTAATCCATCAGGCACTTACATGGATTAATATATCATGCGTGTATGCAAAGTACATCTATGGAATATGATCTTTCGATAAATCATTGGTTCACCACTTTTGAATTCAGTTGGTTTTATCTCATCTGGAGTATTACTTCGCAGAAACTATTTGTGTAGTCCTCCTAGACATTGGCATCCATGATTTAAGTATATAATTGAATGTAATTAAATTCATCTCATAATATGAAAAATTGATAACCCTTAGAAATCTACTTGACTTTTGTAGCGCGTACGGCAGTCAATCGGATTTTGTCATGTCATACTGCCCAAGCTTGCAGGAGAGAGTGGAGCAGCGAGATGAGGACTATGCAGGATGTTTTCACACTTCCATGCGGCCAGGTCGTGGACATTCATGCTGAAGTCCTATTTTAAATCTAACATATGTTCTCTATACCATGTCTATGTTAATCTCATTTACACTCCAGGTAAAAACAAGAGCTTATATGCACAACTATTATAATAATCATAGGCAAGTATAAGGATAAAATGTATCCTTCTTTTTCAAAGAATAGGAATGTTTATTTGATATATTAACTTTCCATGAGGTGTGAGGTAAGGAAGCATGATGAAATCAACATTACAAATATGTATTTTTAAGTTTTGGTTTCAAACATGCATATTTGCATCTCCAAGATGTTGTATTGTTTATATGTTATCATTCATTGAAGATCCAACTCCATGCATGATCAATGAACAATAAATTTGTAGAGCTCCACTTTCAAGTCTACATCTTTTAATTCTTATATGTCTTGCTTTGATATTTTATATGGGCTTGGCCTGACAGTCTTCGTAAATATGGCTCCGTTGACCTTCTATTAGTCTATGGGAAACATCATATATGTCTATAGTCGTAGAAACAAACTTCAAGAATATACATCAACACAAATTCTATCTATTGTGGTTAGTTGTGTCATTTGTTTACTTTAATCTTGGTGAACTATTTGGTGATATTCAAAATTTAACTTTCACGTGAAAAAATCTATGGAAAATATGAGTGTGAAACCACATCAAATAAAAATAATAATCATGGATCATGTTTTATGCTTACTGTTTCATGTTTGTAAAGTGTATCTTTGAGAATATACAATAGTGATAAAAATGTAGAGTAATATCTAGCCCGTGCAGGTGCATGGGTTAATGACTAGTCACTTAAAATGTTGATCCTATTGTTCCTACCGCTTATATTGAGAAACCACCCTTCCCTGTTATAGTAAAGGATCATGCTAAAGCTTCAACTGTGGTCAACAAAAGTAATATTAGAACACCTACACCCCCTGAGAAAATTAAAGTTGAACCTAGTATTGCTATGGTTAAAGATCTCTTGACCGATAATATTGATGGGCATGTTATTTACTTCTGTGATGAAGCTGCTAGGATTGCTAGACCCGATACTAAAAATAAACATAAACCTATTGTAGGCATGCCTGTTATTTCTGTTGAAATAGGAGATCATTGCTATCATGGCTTATGTGATATGGGTGCTAGTGTGAGTGCAATACCTCATTATTTATATGAAGAAATTATGCATAATATTGCACCTGCTGAGTTAGAAGGTATTGATGTTACAATTAAGCTTGCCAATAGAGATACTATTTCACCGGTTGGGATTGTTAGAGATGTTGAAGTCTTGTGTGCGAAAGTTAAATATCCTACTAATTTTCTTGTTCTTGGTTCCCCACAGGATGACTTTTTTCCCATTATATTTGGTAGACCCTTCTTGAATACTGTTAATGCTAAGATAGATTGCAAAAAGGATATTGTGACTATTGGTTTAGGTGATATGTCTCATGACTTAAGTTTTGCTAAATTTCGTAGAGAACCCCATGATAAAGAATTGCCTAGTAATGATGAAATTATTGGTCTTGCTTCTATTGCCGTGCCTCCTAATGATCCTTTAGAACAGTATTTGCTAGACCATGAAAATGATATGTTTATGAATGAAAGAAGGGAAATAGATGAAGTATTCTTTAAATAGGGACCTATTTTGAAACACAATTTGCCTATTGAAATCCTAGGGGATCCTCCTCCACCCAAGGGTGATCCCGTGTTTGAGCTTAAACCATTACCTGATACTCTTAAATATGCTTATCTTGATGAAAAGAAGATATATCCTGTTATTATTAGTGTTAACCTTTCAGAGCAGGAAGAGGAGAAATTATTGAAAACTCAGAAGAAGCACCGTGCTGCTATTGGATATACTCTTGATGATCTTAAGGGCATTAGTCCCACTCTATGCCAACATAAAATAAAATTGGAGAAAGACGCTAAACCGGTTGTTGATCACCAACGACGGTTAAATCCTAAGATGAAAGAAGTGGTAAGAAAACAAATACTAAAGCTTCTGGAGGCAGGTATAATTTATCTTGTTGCTGATAGTTAGTGGGTAAGTCCTGTCCATTGTGTCCCAAAGAAGGGAGGTATTACTGTTGTTCCTAATGATAAAGATGAATTGATCCCACAAAGAATTGTTACAGGTTATAGGATGGTAATTGATTTCCGCAAATTAAATAAAGCTACTAAAAAGGATCATTACCCTTTACCTTTTATTGATTAAATGCAAGAAATATTATCCAAACACACACATTTTTTCTTTCTAGATGGATATTCTGGTTTCTCTCAAATACCTGTGTCAAAAGAGGATCAAGAAAAAACCACTTTTACTTTCCCTTTCGGTACCTTTGCTTATAGGCGTATGCCTTTTGGCTTATGTAATGCACCTGCTACCTTTCAAAGATGCATGGTGGCTATATTCTCTGATTTTTGTGAAAAGATTGTTAAGGTTTTCATGGATGATTTTTCCGTTTATGGAACTTCTTTTGATGATTGCTTGAGCAACCTTGATCGAGTTTTGCAGAGATGTGAAGAAACAAATCTTTTCTTGAATTAGGAGAAGTGCCACTTTATGGTTAATGAAGGTATTGTCTTGGGGCATAAACTTTTTGAAAGAGGTATTGAAGTTGATAGAGCTAAAGTTGATGCTATTGAAAAGATGCCGTGTCCCAAGGATATCAAAGGTATAAGATGTTTCCTTGGTCATGCCGGTTTTTATAGGAGGTTTATTAAAGACTTCTCAAAAATTTCTAGGCCTCTGACTAATCTCTTACACAAAGATGTTCCTTTTGTCTTTGATGATGACTGTGTAGAAGCATTTGAAATACTTAAGAAAGCCTTGATCTCTACACCTATTGTCCAGCCACCTGATTGGAATTTACCCTTTGAAATTATGTGTGATGCTAGTGATTATGCTGTAGGTGCTGTTCTAGAACAAAGAGTTGATAAGAAATTAAATGTTATCCAATATGCTAGTAAAACTCTAGACAGTGCCCAGAGAAATTATGCTACTACTGAAAAGGAATTTTTAGCAGTGGTATTTGCCTGTGATAAGTTCAGACCTTACATTGTTGACTCTAAAGTAACTGTTCACACTGATCATGCTGCTATTAAATATCTTATGGAAAAGAAAGATGCTAAACCTAAACTTATTAGATGGGTTCTCTTGCTATAAGAATTTGATTTGCATATCATTGATAGAAAGGGAGCTGAGAACCCCGTTGCAGACAACCTGTCTAGGTTAGAGAATGTTCTTGATGACCCACTCCCTATTGATGATAGATTTCCTGATGAACAATAAGCTGTCATAAATGTTTCTCGTACTGCTCCATGGTATGCTGATTGCTAATTACATTGTTGCTAAATTTATACCACCTAGTTTCACATACCAGCAAAAAAAAGTTTTTCTATGATTTAAGACATTACTTTTGGGATGACCCACACCTTTATAAAGAAGGAGTAGATGGTGTTATTAGACGTTGTGTACCTGAGCATGAACAAGAACAGATCCTACGCAAGTGTCACTCCGAGGCATATGGAGGACACCAAGCTGGAGATAGAACTGCACATAAGGTATTGCAATCCGGTTTTTATTGGCCTACTCTCTTCAAAGATGCCCGTAAGTTTGTCTTGTCTTGCGATGAATGTCAAAGAATTGGTAATATTAGTAGACGTCAAGAAATTCCTATGAACTATTCATTTGTTATTGAACCATTTGATGTTTGGGGCTTTAATTATAAGGGACCGTTTCCTTCCTCTAATGGCTATACACATATTTTAGTTGCTGTTGATTACATTACTAAGTGGGTAGAAGCTATTCCAACTAGTAGTGCTGATCATAACACCTCTATTAAGATGCTTAAAGAAGTTGTTTTTCCGAGATTTGGAGTCCCTAGATACTTAATGACTGATGGTGGTTCACATTTTATTCATGGTGCTTTTCGTAAAATGCTTGCTAAGTATGATGTTAACCATAGAATTGCATCTCCATACCACCCACAGTCTAGTGGTCAAGTAGAACTGAGTAATAGAGAGCTTAAATTAATTTTGCAAAAGACTGTTAATAAATCTAGAAAGAATTGGTCCAAGAAACTTGATGATGCATTATGGGCCTATAGAACTGCATATAAAAATCCTATGGGTATGTCTCCGTATAAAATGGTTTATGGAAAAGCATGTCACTTACCTCTCGAACTAGAACATAAGGCATATTGGGCCATTAAAGAGCTCAATTGTGATTTCAAGCTTGCCGGTGAGAAGAGGCTATTTGACATTAGCTCACTTGATGAGTGGAGAACCCAAGCTTATGAGAATGCCAAACTATTTAAATAAAAAGTTAAAAGATGGCATGACAAAAGGATACAAAAGCGTGAGTTGAATGTAGGTGATTATGTTTTGCTATACAATTCTCGTTTAAGATTTTTTGCAGGAAAACTCCTCTCTAAATGGGAAGGTCCTTACTTTATCGAGGAGTTCTATCGTTCCAGTGCCATAAAAATCAACAACTTCGAAGGCACAAATCCGAAGGTGGTGAACAGTCAAAGAATCAAACATTATATCTCAGGTAATCCCATAAATGTTGAAACCAATGTTATTGAAACCGTAACCCTAGAGGAATACATAAGGGACACTTTACAGAATGTTTCAGACCCCGAAAAGGAATAGGTATGTGGTACGGTAAGTAAACTGACTCCAAAACAGTTCTAACAGCAATTTTCTCCATTTTGGAATATTTAGAAAATTAGGAAAATAAGAAGTAGTCTGAAGGGACACGAGGCATCCACAAGGGTGGAGGGCGCACCCTACCCCCTAGGCGCGCCCCCTGCCTCGTGGGCACCTCATGTGATCTCCGGACTCCGTTTTCTTGCACGATACTTCTGTTGGTTGGTAAAAATTCATTATATAATCTCCCGAAGGTTTTGACCACCGTACCACGCAAATATCCTCTGTTTTTGTTTTGAGTTGTTTCTACCGCAGATTAGAGAAAGATTTCCTCTCAAGAGTTAGTCGGGTAGAGTCGGGTGTCTCATCCGACACAGGGACCAGGAGCAAACAGTGATGCTGACCACTTTGGGCCATCAACGGAGGAAGAGATGGAGGCCGACTTCAAAAGGATAGATGCGATGGAGGAGGATCAAGAAGTTACTTCTCGTTTCCGAGCCGGATTCACGATGGGGGGACTACAGAGCTCAGCTATTCCAAACTCGGTCATCCCTTCCAATGTTAGATTTCTTTATTATGAAAATATGAAAAAGAGTGTTACTTGTTCTCCCGCAGCTACGCAACATACATGGGTGAAAGGAGCTTTAGCTGTCACGGGTAAGCTCCGTAAGGAAATAATGGACCTCAAGCAACAAGTCAATAAGCTCAAGGAGGAGAATCGTATCCTGAGGGGCATCATCGCCAAGAATATCACATCACCACCTCCGAAGAAAGAGACATAAATACATGGGTATGGGCACTCCCCTTGGCAACTAACAAGCTTGGGGGAGGTGCCCCGGTATCGTATCACCATCACACTCCTATCTTTACAGTTTTTCTTAGTTCGATCCTTTTGGTAATATCTTGATCTAGTAGAATAAAGTTTTTAGTGTGATCTAGTTGGGTTATGCTTTATGATTCCTCTATGTAATCGAGTCCGTGAGCTATATATAATAAAGATTATTTTTGAGTCAAGGGCTTGATTATCTTGTTATGATATTGAGGGAATAATAAGAAAAATAAAGAATAAAAAGAATTGAAGAGATCATATTGATCTTATGGAGAGTAATGACTTCACATATAAAGAGTATGATGAATAAAAGTTGTTGAGGGTTGACAAACATAGTTTTGGTCATCGTTGCAATTAATAGGAAGTAATAAAGAAAGAGAGGTTTTCACATATAAATATACTATATTGGACATCTTTTATGATTGTGAGCACTCATTAAAATATGACATGCTAAAAAGTTGATGTTGGACAAGGAAGACAACGTAATGGGTTATGTTTTCTTATATCCGAAATAAAGTATATTGTTATGGATCGTCCAACATGTTGAGCTTGCCTTTCCCCCTCATGCTAGCCAAATTCTTTGCACCAAGTAGAGATACTACTTGTGGCTTCCGAATATCCTTAAACCCAGTTTTGCCATGAGTGTCCACCATACCTACCTATGGATTGAGTAAGATCCTTCAAGTAAGTTGTCATTGTTGCATGCAATAAAAATTTCTCTCTCAATATGTGTGATATATTAGTGTGGAGAAAATAAGATTTCTACGATCTTGTGATATGGAAGTAATAAAAGCGACAGACTGCATAATAAAGGTCCATATCACAAGTGGCAATATAAAGTGACGTTTTTTCGCATTAAGATATTTTGCATCCAACCAAAAAAGCACATGACAACCTATGCTTCCCTCTGCGAAGGGCCAATCTTTTATTCTTGCCTTATACATTATACTAGAGTCAAGGTGATCTTCACCTTTCCTTTTTACACTTTATCCTTTGGCAAGCACATTGTGTTGCAAAGATCCTGATATATATAACCAATTGGATGTAAGTTATCATAAACTATTATTGTTGACATTACCCTTGAGGTAAAAGGTTGGGAGGCAACACTATAAGCCCCTATCTTTCTCTGCGTCCGATTAAAACTTCATACCCATAAGTATTGCGTGAGTGTTAGCAATTGTGAAAGACTAAATGATAGTTGAGTATGTGGACTTGCTGAAAAGCTCTTATATTGGCTCTTTCCGATGTTATGATAAATTGCGATTGCTTCAATGACCGAGATTATAGTTTGTTAGTTTTCAATGAAGTTTCTGATTCATACTTGACATGGTGAATAGATTGTTACTTTAGCATAAGAAATCATATGACAATATATATCTGTTCTAAGAATGATCATTATGCCCTCATGTCCGTATTTTATTTTATCGACACCTCCATCTATAAACATATGGACATATTTTTCGATATCTGCTTCCGCTTGAGGACAAGCGAGGTCTAAGCTTGGGGGAGTTGATACGTCCATTTTGCATCACGCTTTTATATCGATATTTATTGCATTATGGGCTGTTACTACACATTATGTCACAATACTTATGCCTTTTCTCTCTTATTTTACAAGGTCTACATGAAGAGGGAGAATGCCGGCAGCTGGAATTCCGGGCTGGAAAAGGAGCAAATATTAGTGACCTATTCTGCACAACTTCAAAAATCCTGAAACTTCACGGAGGCACTTTTTGGAATTAATAAAAAATACTGGCGAAAGAATCAACCAGAAGGGGCCCACTGTCTTGTGGGCTCCTTGGCAGGCCTCCGATGCCCATCTTTTTCTATATGAAGTCTTTCGCCCTAGAAAAAATAAGAAAGAAGCTTTCGGGACGATGCGCCGCCGTCTCGAGGCGGAACCTTGGCGGAACCAATCTAGGGCTCCGGCGGAGCTGTTCTGCCGGGGAAACATCCCTCCAGGAGGGGGAAATCATCACCATCGTCATCACCATCGATCCTCTCCCCGGGAGGGGGTCAATCTCCATCAACATCTTCACCAGCACCATCTGCTCTCAAACCCTAGTTCATCTCTTGTATCCGATCTTTGCCTCAAAACCTCAGATTGGTACCTGTGGGTTGCTAGTAGTGATGATTACTGTTTGTAGTTGATGCTAGTTGGTTTATTCGGTGGAAGATTATATGTTCAGATCCTTTATGCATACTAATACCCCTCTGATTCTGAACATGAATATGATTTGTGAGTAGTTACGTTTGTTCCTGAGGACATGGGAGAAGTCTTGCTATAAGTAGTCATGTGAATTTGGTATTCGTTCGATATTTTGATGAGATGTATGTTGTCTTTCCTCTAGTGGTGTTATGTGAACGTCGACTACCTGAAACTTCACCATTATTTGGGTCTAGGGGAAGGCATTGGGAAGTAATAAGTAGATGATGGGTTCCAGAGTGACAGAAGCTTAAACCCTAGTTTATGCGTTGCTTCGTAAGGGGCTGATTTGGATCCATATGTTTCATGCTATGGTTAGGTTTACCTTAATTCTTCTTTCGTAGTTGCGGATGCTTGCGAGAGTAGTTAATCATATGTGGGATGCTTGTCCAAGGATGGGCAACACACAAGCACCGGTACACCCACATATCAAATTATCAAAGTAACGAACGCGGATCATATGAGCATGATGAAAACTAGCTTGACGATAATTCCCATGTGTCCTCGGGAGCGTTTTCCTTTATATAAGAGTTAGCCCAGGCTTGTCCTTTGCTACAAAAAGGATTGGGTCACCTTGCTGCACCTTATTTACTTTTGTTAGTTGTTACCCGTTACGAATTACCTTATCACAAAACTATCTGTTACCGATAATTCCAGTGCTTGGAGAGAATACCTTACTAAAAGCTGCTTGTCATTTCCTTCTGCTCCTCATTGGGTTCGACACTCTTACTTATCGAAAGGACTACGATAGATGCCCTATACTTGTGGGTCATCACCTCCTCGCCCCTGCCTCCATCGCCGAGCACCTCCGCACCACCGTCTCTCCCCTCTCTATAAGCGCCCCACCCCTCCCCACCCCTCCTCTCTCTCTGCATTTTAGAGCAAAAATTAGTTTAGAGCAAAACTTAGTTTATAGCAAAAAAATTAGTTTAGAGCAAAAGATGTTAAGTAGTAGATGTTAGAGCAAAAATTAGTTTAGAGCAAAAAATTTGGTTTACAACAAAAGTTAGTTAGGGTGGTAGGGTTTAATTAGGGTTTTTTCATAGATGTTTTTTAAAGAAAAAAATGAAGAAAATGTTGTAGCAGTGCTGCTAGTAGTATATAGTGATACTAGATGTTAATTAGGTTAGGGCAGTAGTGGTACTAGTATATGTTAATTAGATGTTTTTAGTTAGGGCAGTAGGGTTTTGCTAGGTTAATTAGGTTAGTAGTGCTGCTAGTAGTAGTTATACAATAGGTTAATTAGGTGAAGTTAAATGAATAACCTATATGAATGAAATTAGTAGTTAACTGAATTTTTTTCCTTCATCATTATAGAGCAATAAAATTAACTGAATTATGTTCTATTAGTAGTTAAATGAATTTTCTTCTACACTTAGTTTTTGAATTAGCTTGTGAAATTTGGACATGTATATTTGGACATGTGGTTGGTCGTGTATATTTGGACATGTGTTGCGGTGTCGAAGACGGATATTTGAACACTGTTTCCAGGGAATGAAGCCGAGTGGCCTATTTGCCGGAATGTTGATTCATTTCTGTTTTGGCAAATTTTAGGTGCTCGATTTGTCCACTTTTTAGCAAAGGTCATGCCGAAATTTTCTGTGAATTTCGGCATGACTTGTGCTGCAAACTAGGACATATCGAGTGCCCGGGATTTGCCGCACCAGGAAGGAGTCAACGTTCCTGCAAAACATAGGCCTTTTTTATGTCATTATTCATTTTATTAGGTCTAGAATTAATTGACTAGATTTAATCGTAGGAAACATGGCTAGCAATGATGAAGGACAGGTTTCTGTTGATTGCGACGACGTCTACCTGGCGGCAGACGAATTTTTGAGGGAAGCCGATGATCAACAGATGTTGTTGCTAGGCCCACCTGTCGCATCGGGGACTAATACCGACATGCAGACCGGCGATGAGACTGACACCGGCGCCGAGACAAGCGCCGACACTGGCGCCAAGACTAGCGGAGCCGGTCTAGAACTGAAAGCGAAGAGGCCACGGAGCCCAAACCAGCTCATGACTACTAGACTGGTGGTCACGAAGATGGACGACGACATTTTTGAGCCAATAGCGCACGAGGAAGCGCGATCGTGCTACAAAAATCAAATAGGCTGCATTGTACGGATAACCTCCACCATCAACGATGAGAAACTACAGAAGATAGATAATATGAGACCCTCCCTCCTAAAGAAGCTGCACCAGATATTCTTGTTCCCGAGCCGGAATGAAAAGGATTATAAAGATCCAGATAAGGACCCGACAATGAAGAAGATAAACAAACACGCCATGACCAAGTTTAGCGACACGTTGGCCGCCTGGAAAGCAAGGGTGAAACATCGGATCGTCAACAAAAATGAACCCTATTCCGAGATTGTAAAGGATAACCCGACAATCACGAATGAGCACTTTGAAATATTCAAGGCGGCTTGCGAGGCCGAAGCTGCCAAAAAAGTCGAAGTACATGAAGGGGCTTCAACAGAGGAACATGGGGTGACACCACCTCGGAAGCCGTGGTTACGGCGGGAAGAGGTCCATATGGGTAAAGGAGGACGCGGAACGCGAGAGTCTGGGCATCCCAGACCCCTTGGTGGACTTCACCGCCCCGCAGGAGCGTGACGTCCTAAGGGCACGACACCATTGGGACTTAGTCAAGAAGGTTTTCGAGACGGACCCGGTCACGTCGGAGTTCATGAGACTACTGGTAATTTTAGTTTCTGATCAATTCAACTTCACGTTAGTCATATTTGTAAACGATCCTTGTTCCTTTTGCAGAGAGAGCAGCACAGGATTGCGGCCGAAAGTGACTCACCGTCTGAGGCGTTGGCGATGCCCAAGTGGGACACTCCATTCAACCGGGCGTTCAACATATTGAAAGGACTCCCGGTGGAGACTTGACCATCGTATGGACGCGTGCACGGTGTCGGAGACGGCGCCACGTGGAAGAAGTACTACCTTGAGACCACGGACGAGAGAAAGGAAAGACGGAGGTTAACTGAAGAAAACATTGACAAGAAGGTTGAGATTGTGGTTGACAATAAATCATCTGAGACAGTCGCAACAGCGGTAGCCGCTGCAAAACAGGTGGTTGCAGATATGTCTACTGTCTTGGTTCCGACCGTTTTCAATTGGAGCAGGCAAAATCCAGAAAAAATGCAGTGGACTTTCCCCTTGCTGACTTCTTCGGGAGCAGCTCGACTAGCGTTGCATCAGCACCTGCACCTGCACCTGTCCCGCACCTGCTCCTGCATCAGCTCCGGCACCGGACGTGCTCGGCGGTGCTTCGTCTTTGGCTGAGCTCGACGCCCTCACGGTATCTGTCACACCGGCTCTTTTCAATAAATGTATAATTTCTCGTTTCCGATGCCTTTCAGATGTCTCACGTCGCAGACATGTCTTTGCAGGCCGACGTAACCCCGTGCACCATATTGTACACCATCATCGACCAGAAGGTGGACGTGGGGAAGGCGACGATAATGAAGCCGAAGGAACCATTGTTCCACGGCCGGCCGATCCCCCCAGACGTCTTCAAGGTTTCCGTGGCCAGTGTCAAACCGGGCCACGAGAATTTGGCTCCTCTGGTACTAGGGGGATGACAAAGAGACCCCGCGGTGGCTTGGTGATTGCAATGGGTGGGTCCTGTTGTGGCCAAAGAGTCTGCTTCGTCTGGAGTCGGTCGGGAGCACACCCACGAGCATGTAGCCTCAGCAAGGTATGAACATCAACACCCTACCTACCCAATTAGCGTCGGGTGTCGGGCTGGATGATAGCGGACGGGGTGAGGAAGAGGCTCCATTAGTCGTTGATGACGTCGCCATGGATGAGGATGAGGATGACGATGCCACTCAACAGTATCTCAATACTGACGCCTACTCAGGGTTTGAGCGTCATAGTCGGTGCCTGAATTGCCGCCTCCGGAGGCTCAACGTATTATAGACGACCTTCCGGCAAAGAAGCCTAGGAAGAGAGCGAGGAAAGGCAAGAATGCTGCTTATATGATCCAGCCGCCTCAGCAGCCTCAGGTTCAAGACCGTATAGATATCCCCGGTGCGGCAAAATGGCATATCCCCGGTGAACCAATCCTACCGGAAGCAGAGCTAGGGGCCAGATTCGGCAATCTAAGGAGACTTCATGACGATGTGCTGCGGATAGAAAAAGGCCTCATCGCCTTGAAAAATCCAGGATACCCACTCTACGTGGTTAACGTGCCGCGGAGATTGTCGTACATCGACACATTCCCCGCGGAGAAGTTCTTCCTTCGATTCGATTACATCTTCGACATGTTTCACGTGAAGAAGCTAGATTTTACGTTTGTCCGCCTTTATGCCTTGCACATGAACTACCTCATCGGGGTTGAGCAGATACCTCATATCTGTGTCGCTGACCCATACTTCATGCACGAGTACTTCTTGGGAGTCTGCGCAAAGCACCGTGAATACACGAGGGAATACATTGTCAATTTCATGCTCGCCAATAAGGACAAGGAGGCGATTCGCGTGCCTTATCATCCCCTGTAAGTCATCCGCGCGGATATCCTTCCTTCGATTTCAATCATTCATTTGCACGATGGAGGCTAATTAATTTGAGGTGTACTTATTTTGTGCAGCGGCGGGCGCGCCGTCCTCATCATCCTTTACCCCCGATACTCCCACACTCTTTACTTGAACTCGTCGAAGAACATTAACAAAAAGGATCACACCTACATCAAGTCTGTTCTTGACAGTGCTATGTTTTACTACGACGCACGGGGTGGAGAGGTCAAGGACAAGAAGAAAAGGGACGACAGGCCCGCCTTCGGCCATAAGACCGACTTCTGCTGCATCCAGCAACCGAGTGATTCTCTTAATGATGGATTCTATGTTATACACCACATGCTGGAGTACAGACGGGATCACCAGAACCTTCGCATGTCACCTAGATCCGCGATGCCCATATTCTGCAATGGGCAAAGAGCTTAGGAGATATCAAGGATCATCGACTTCGAGCTGAGTTCTATCACATCCAGCGCGAACTTGGCCAAATCATCATGAAGGAGGTCGTCGAAAAAACAGGGATGTTCTACGAAGAAGGACAAATATCGCGGGAAGACGTCCGAATAGGCGTAGCCACTCAGCTTCTCGACCCGAAGCCTTTCACTAAGCTCGGGGACTATCTCCCTGACTTGGATGGATGGCAAGACATGTTGGAGTGATTGTCGATATATGACAATGTGTCCGTTTAGTCCATATTTTCTGTATGATGAAACTTTGAGTTATGCACGACGAAACTTTATTTGTGATGTAATTAAACCGTCCTTCTCGACTAGCGAAGATCACTCTAGTTAGGGCATTTTGGGTACGATCAACTTTGTTATTTATGCTTATGATATGTTGCTTCTATTTTTGCCAAGTCTGTCTCTTCTGTTTCTCAACTATATATGTTGCATATCATCGACTCATGTGACGATGCAGGTGCATAGATCATCGATGGCGAAGAAGTACTACGCCAGGAGTATATATACGACGAGTGGCCGGAGTGTCAGGCCCAGGTGTACCGGTTTCCAGTTTCCGAGCGACAGCCAGTAGTTAGTTTAGGTTCACGCTAATGTGAGGGACGGATACGAACTCATGCACTGCATAGTTCCGCTCTCACTCATAGTGATAGCTCTTCTCGCGTATATCATTGTTTAGATGGATGACGATGTAGTTGCAAGTATTCGAGACTTGCATGTATCTCTATTTTCGAGATGATGACGAGAGACCACTTTGTGTTGGATGATGATTATGATGAGACTATTTGTATGTATATGCTATGATTACATTTATGGTCTCGCAGCCATTTGTATGTGTATGATGATGACATTTGTATGTGCTAAAGATTCTTGTATAAAGCGTTATCAAATACAAAACAAATATGCAGGAAAAAACAAAAAACTAATAAAATTAGCAGTAGCGAGTGGACAAAAGTTAGCAGCAACATGCCACTAGCAGTAGCGCGGCCTAACAAAGTGCGCTAGAGCTATTAGCAGTAGCGCGCTTTCATAGAACTCGCTGCTGCTACGCTTGTATAGCAGTAGCGCGGGTACACACACGCTCTGCTACTACAGGTTAGCTGTAGCGCCGTATCAGTAGCGCAGGACCCCGCACTACTGATATACCTAAAACCCGCACTGCTGCTAGGTTTTTCCCTAGTAGTGTAATGTTATATCTTCAACACATGTTCTATTGGACCCCAACTCATCTCCCTCCTCTGCCCAACAAGTTGCAGCACCATTAAGCTCTCAAACCCAAGGTGTAGAATAAATTTTGCAGGGATCCACAGTCAAATCTGATTTACTCATTCTAGGAATTAAAGTCTATTCTGATGCTGCTTGGCACAAGAAAAATATCCCTATCAGGGGACCGGAGGGCACCGCTGGGATTGGTGTTTTGTGCATATTACTGATCAAGGAATCGATAGGAAAATCATGGACATGCGTCTGTGGATGATGTTCATTCTCCTCTATGTGCATAAGCTTTGGCGCTTAGGTTAGCAACTGGGGTGGCGGCCTCTCTCTCTCCACCTTGATCGGGCTTCTTTCCTCACTGACAATCTTTCCTTGGTGGCGGTGTCTAGAAATATAAACAACGCCTTGATAACATGAAGATGTCGCGGCCCTCTCAGCGGTCTATGAAGGACACATCATCTCTAAATGTTCTTGTTTATCACATCTGCAGGAACATCAATGGGGTAGCTCGTGATTATGCTCACCAGGTTCTCAACTCAAGAGTATAATCTGTCTTCAATTGTATTCATTCCTCTGAAGGCAATGTCTCTTGCCCTCTTTTGCATTCTCTTGAAAATCTTCAACTTGAAGGATATGTAATTCACGTTGTACTTTGCTTCTGAGATGAATTGAAATGTGGTGCTTGTTGGCACCTACTTGTGTGAGCCATTTTGTTTTGTTCTTTGTGCTAAAGTAAGATGTAGATATATAGATGCAAGATCAATCTTGTCAAGCGGTTTGATTCTATACAAGGGAATGGCCATCTAGTAGCCATAACTTTGTTTACTCAAAAAGGTTAACTTCCTTACAAGAATAAGAATTTATAGGCAAATTCTTGAATCAGCATCAACTCCCTTTGCATCCAACGGCAATGTGTCTTGAGCAAGACTTGCCGCTGCTGTTGGGCCACCGAAGCAATGTAGGTGAAACCCAGGATCTTTAAGAAGCAGCGTCCAATAAGCCATCGATGTAGACCGGAAAACTTCGGCAACTGAGAACTGGATATCTCGTCGCCCCGAAGAAGTTGGCACCGATCAAGGCTGGAAAATCATGTTGACTTCGTCCAGACGGCGGAGGGGGAAACATACTTCAAAAGATCCCCGACGGAGCCATATGTGGCTAAGCTTCTTCAGATGGGGTTGGGACTTGATTATGAAAATACAAAATTTGCGGTGAAGAACATCGGCTAATCACTTCAAACCAAGTGCCCAACCTTCGACTCGTCGACACAACTGCGAAGAAAAGCATCAACACCGAGAAAGGCAATGGACCATTATTTCCATTGCGACAGCTGCCTCAGTGTCACCGGCGACAAATCACTTAAAAGGACCTACGAGAGACTCAGACTCGTCGTCCCCGAGCCTCCCGCTACAGTAGTGGACGTGGGGAACTCGCCGCGGCGCGTCGAAGGAACAATTTCAGAAGGGTTGCACAATATACATACAACATTTAGAACAATTTTAGGCAAACGAGGAAGCATGTATTACATACCTACACAACCATACAATTTGCATGAACAAGATATCTCCAAAGTAGCTGGGTTGAAAGCCACTATGGCTTCATCATTCTTGTACTCGAAAGATGTCACCTTGTAAGTGCTAACTGTGCCATCGGTGCTCAGGAAAATACATGATAAACTAAATTGCTTCTTGAATTCCTCTTGGAACTCGGAATAGAGTGTCCAAGTATATGATTCAGCCATAGTCTTCAACAAAGGTAGGTTTGGTAGGCAGGGTAATGGAATGGTATGGCGTGACTTGTAGTCTTCGTATTTTTCTTTTTGGCGAAGGCGAGCAATGCACTTATCATATGCTTCTATCAATTCTGAAAGACAAAACCTTTTTCGGAAAGTTTTCTTGAACACGTTGTTCATTCCTTCACTCCTTTGGGTTGATGTCATATATGCACTAAAAGAATCCCGGCGATAGATAGTAGCCCACTTCTCACGCAACTTGTACAGATTGCTTATCCAAGAATTATCCTCAATATGATACTTAAGCAATAGCTCATGCCATCTATTCTCAAATGTGCTAGTGATCTATCTTCATACACACGTCTTTTGAATTCTTTAAGAAAATTATCATTGTCGCTGATTACTTGACTTAGATGTTTGCAGCATTTTGATACAAATGCCATAAACAAAGACTATGTCGTGTCCTTGGGAAAACCCTTCCATAGCATTTATAATGGCGGCACATGGATCGGTGAATATTGTTTCAGGCTGCTTACCAAACATAGCTTGTAGAAAGGTTCTAAAAACCCACTCAAAGGTATCTGCAGATTCATTAGATAGTAGTGTTGTACTAAAAAGAATAGTCTGCTTGTGATGATTAACACCAATAAACGGAGAAAATGGCATTTGAAACTTATTTGTTGAAAATGTGGTGTCAAAGGAAAGGGAATCTCCAAAGACAGAATAGTCCATGATAGCTTGTCCATCAGTCCAAAAGATGTTCATTATTGTACCATCATCATCATCTAACTACATGGCATAGAAAAACGAAGGGTCGTCAGCTTGCTTGTTCTTTAGATACTCCATTAATGTTTGTTCATATTTGGTTTCCAAATACTTTGATCGCTCACTTCGCAAATAATTGTTGCAATCCATTTGGAAGAAGGGTATAGCATCTTTACCATACCAAAGCTCACAGAAATCATATATTTCGGCTTGTTTAATTCCCGATGTCCTCATTTGCTTAATCATGTGGCGATCGGCATCAGTTGACGCTGCGATCTAAGCATGTGCCTCTTATCTGGACTTACAAGCTGGTGATTGTGGCCGAGCGTAACTTTCTGAGCACTCCAAATTCCCTCTCGATTGATGCTGAATTGAACTCGAGCCATACAATTAGTCCTTGAAATAGCTTGTTCTTTCTTGGCCACATGTGTTGGATTAGCATTTTCACACCTGCCTTGCTACAAACAAAATATCTGGAACTTAAAGTCCCATCTGCTCTACACTTCAAGTGGCACTTCCTAATGCTAAATCCCTTGGTTTGAGCATAAGAATAGTAAAATTGGTACGCCTCTTTCTCAGAGTAAAAGCACTTCCCAACTCTTGGAGCATTATCTGCATCTTGTATGTCTTGATTATTCACTGGTGTGTTGCTCATTCTCGGCTGGCCATTAGTCTCAGTTCTTGGCAATTGCTGCAAGGTAATTGAATCAATCAAGAGATGCTTCAGGAAGAGAGGATCGTGCTAGTTGTTGCATGCGTACTGGTTACTGAATTTGGAGTGAAGTCTGTTTTGAACCCTGAGAGCGTAGGCAGCGACAGAAATGAACCCCGACGTCGAAATCCCTGAAGTCTGTGTCCTGTAGTCTCTAATCCCGGTCGTAATGGCCCTTTAGTGCGTATTAGGCTGGGATTAGCCGACGTGGCACCGTCTGGTGGTGGGATTGCTACTTTAAACGCCACGTCGGTTCAGCCACTTATCTTCAGACGCGGGGAGGGGAACCAAATTAGGGTTGAGGCGAGGGGAAGAGAGAGGCGATTGGCAGGCGATTGACGGCGAAGCGACGATGTCGTCGGCGTCGCTCGGCTCATCTGCTTCTCGCGGTGGAGGGATTCGCCGGAGAGGCGGAGCAGCAAGGTCGCCGGTGCCCTATCGGGAGGAGCCCATGGAGTACGAGCCGGCGATTCGTTGCTCCCTGTGCGGGAAGAAAGCGCCGCGGTGGATTTCCTGGAGTCCAGCGAACCCTGGGAGGAGGTACTATGCGTGCGTTGAAGCTCGGGTATGCTCTGATCTGCTGTGTTCTTGCGCTCGTTCTTCATTTGGTTTGCTCTGTTTTTTGCTATGGCCTCTGATGAGTAGTGCCATCTGACGAGTACTCCCCTCTGAAAAAATTGAACAGCACGGCTTCATTCAGTGGCATGATGCGCCTACAACTCTTTTTGTGCGTGGACTACTGGGAGATCTTCGAGACAGAGTGTGGAAGTTGGAGGCAGACATTGATGCACTGTTAACTGAAGGAGCTTCAGGAGCTGTTGCTTTAACTGATGGAGTGATGAGAGGCAACGAAACAAATGCATCAGTTAGTGAGAAATGTGTTAGCAGAGAGATGTTGTTGTATGGCATTGTGTTATTTCTGTCCGGTATGGTAGTAGGGATGATTTTAGGCTAGTTGTCTCTTTCTCCACTACTGCCCAAGCAACGGGATACATTTGATTGTTGGCATCCCTTGCAATTGCAGCCAACAACTCTCCTTGGCATGCTCCTTCGAAAAAACATCCATCAAGCCCAATCACTTTCCTGCACCCAGCTTTGAACCCTTGCTTCATTGCATTGAAACATACATAAAACTGTTGAAAAACATTATTTTGCATGTCTGTTGGATCCAAGCATACAACAACTGTACTGCCAGGGTTGCTCCTAAGCAGCTCTAACTGATAGTCAAACACTTTAGTGTACTCACTCCTCATACCACACAATAACTTGTCCATTACAATTTTTTTTGCTGCCTTGCATTTTGAAGTTGAGACATCAGCAAACATGTCTTGAAGTACAGTAGCTTTTATGCTATCAATTTTCCACATTGGATTGGCCAATATGAAATGCTCATACCTGTCTGCAATGACCTTCGCAGTGACCAATCTGTTCTCTCTGTTCTGTGCACACTGATGGTCATCATCAAAGGTGATAATTTGAAACCTTGAACATCTGCTAGTCTTTGCTGCATAAATAATCCATGGGCAACCAGGCCATCCACATTTAACTCTCACCCTTGCCCCCTCTGACTTCTTGAATCGCATGCTTCTCTTGGTTGCAAGACCATATCTCTTAATAGCCTTGACAAATTGATTTTTGCTTCTGAAAACCATACCCAAACTGAAATGTGGAATATCAGTTTCTGGTCAAATCTTGGATATTTGCTCCTCTTTCTCTGAATGTTCCCATCACTATCTTCATCATAACTGTAGTCCTCATCAGAGGACTCAAATTCCATGTCCTCCACCACCTCCTCAACATTTGCAATGAAATCAATTGGCACAGCCCCAGTTGCATCTGATTCAACCCATTTCCTAGAGTCTTTCATTTTTTCCTAAATTTCCTTGCATGCTTTCTCATCTCAACAACCTCCGACTCCTCTCCACTGTCATCAGTATGTGGCACATATTCAGTATCTTCAGAATCCTCGGAATCTGACTGTTATTTTTCCTTCTCTGCATTTGCAGCTCCTTCCTGTCTTGCATGCTCTGCTCCATGCTGTCTTGAATGCTCTGCTCCATGTGTTGCTGGTTGCTCTGCTGCTTTAGTACGCTCACACTGGGAAGGGTTTAGCACTTGAGAACTCTGAGATGGTTGAGAGAAACTAGCAGCAGCACTTGTTCTCTTCATTGGGCTTCTAATTACTGCAGTAACAACACCACTGCCATCAGGAACAAGAACCTGCTCAAGTAAATGTTCTTGTGCTGCTGCATTGTCATTCTCATCACCTTGTGCAGTCATGACAAGAGGAAATTCCTCTTCACTTTCATTGCCAATCTCATACTGCATTTCATCTTCAAAATCAGACCCACTGCCCTGCTCTTCTTCTGAATCTTGCTCCCCATTATATTCCACAAAGATATCAGCAACACCACCATCAGTTATGTGCCCTGAAATCTGCATGCAGCCCTCATCATCATGCAAAAAAACCAAGCCATTTGACATCTCTTTACCAGGCAGAAGGAAGTAAAACTTCATGCTTTCTTTAACAACCATATGGTCTCTCAAATATCCTTTCACCTCCTGAAAGGACAACTTGTCCCTCTCAATTTCTGAATAGGCCACATCACCACCAACATAGTCCAGATTAGGGCCAATTCCAACAAACTCCCCCCCTATGTGAAACCTGACGTTTAAAATCTCTGCTGGGTCCATTGTTTCAACAAAAAGCACCTACATTGCAGCGATTTCGACGGATTAAATAACTTCAGAACAAACATCTACCACAAATCATACGATTTTTCGACCCCTAATTTTGCTCTGCTCCACCTTTCAAAAACCCTAAACCTAACAGAGAAAACAAAGAGCATCGCTGCGGTGAAGAAACAGAGGAGAAGGCCAGGGCATACCTTGCTAGATGCCGCCGGGGATGTCGTGGACCGCCGCCGCGATCATCCGCGCCGCCGTCGCCGTTGTCGAGGTGCAGAGGCGAAGAGCCCAGGCGTCGCAGAGAGAAGGAGAGGAAGGGGCGAAGGGGCGAGGTGGGCGAGGTGACTAGGAGCGACTTGGTCCGGCTCGACCACTAACAGCAGGAGCGACTGGACCCACCCACAGGCAGCTGAATCAACCGGTTCCCGGTCTTTCCAGAGCCACGTTGGAATCCCACCGTTTGGGTACGCACTAAAGGGCCATTACGACCGGGATTAGAGACTACAGGACACAGACTTCAGGGATTTCGACGTCGGGATTCATTTCTGTCGCTGCCTACGCTCTCAGGGTTCAAAACAGACTTCACTCCTGAATTTGCCATGGTTGGAGTAGCCGTGGGCAGCGAGGATTCTGGAGCCGCTGGTCTGCTGCTCATCGAGGGCTGGCCATTAATCTCAGTCGTCGGAAATTGCTGCAAGGTAATTGAATTAATCAAAAGAGGCTTCAGGAAGAGAGGATTGTGATTGTTGTGGCATGTGTATTGATTATTGAACTTACCATGATTGGAGTAGCCATGGGCAGAGAGGTGGTCTCCCGATCCAGTGCCTCGTTGCCCTCGTCGGGCTGCGCCATCTTGGCACGCCGTCGCCGGCGAGATGGAAGAGACTGAGATGTTTTTTGTTTTGTTTTGGAAGATGAATCAGATTAGAAGCTGAAAGGACGGGGCGTGGGGCATGAGAAACGGAAGCGGGGTGGGCTGGGATTCGTACTGCCAGATGTCATGCGCGCGAGGTGGTCTCCCGTTTGGCCTCGTGCGACCCGGTCGTACCAGATTTTGTTCCAGCTGCCTTCTGATGGCGTCTTTTCTAGAAAAGTCAACCAAATTAACTTTTTTTGAGCTAAATCAACAACCAGATTAAGTGGAGAGTAGGTCACAGTCCGCCCGTGCAACCGCGTCTTGTGCGATTGTGGGCGGTGCCAATAGTACCATGTCAACGCTTGTGCAATCGGTCAGGCGATGAGTATATTACACATGTACGCACTCCTTGCGCCGCCCACTCTACCCCCCAAGCAAAATAGACGTACTCCTACTAGGTTTTTATTGTATTTGTACCCTACCTAGCTTAACTAATTTGTGTGTGTGGGACATCCGTTGTCACAGGCAAGAACGAAAGTTTTGCATACAGGTATTTTCTTTCTTAAAAGGAGGTATCACTGCGATGCACACATCCATCTTTATTAGAACCAATGTAAATCATCAACAAGTTAAGTACATAACATGAACGGGTGCAACAGAATAGTTACAATAAGATATGCAATTATCACATACTCCCTCCGTCCCAAAATATAAGAACGTTTTTCACACTAGCATAATGTCAAAAACGTTCTTATATTTTAGGACGGAGGGAGTACGACTTAGTCACATACTCTCTCCGTCCGAAAATACTTGTCATCAAAATGGATAGAAAATGATGTATCTAGAACTAAAATACATCTAGATACATCTTATTTTATTTATTTTGATGAGAAGTATTTCCGGACGGAGGGAGTACTCCTTTAATAATTCTAAGCAACTAAAAAACAATAAAACCCCTTTAAAATTAATTAAATTGCAGAAAATGGAAGGAAAAGGGTACTAGAAATTACTGTTAATAAAATATCTGCGCTCACTGAAATTAAGCTCGAGGCCAACTTTGTTTCGTGTCCTAGGCTCAGCTGGAGGAGCAAGAGGATCAGTAGCTCCAGAGCGTCACGTCGCCGGCTCCGTAGCCCCCACGGTGGTCGTCGTCGTCGTCGTCGTCCATATGCCACGGGCTGTGCCAGTCGCCGCTCATCCCGTCGTAGTAGTAGGGATGCTGGTCCAAGTCCCCCATGCTGCCGTACTGCATCTGCATGGCGTAGTCGTGGCACTGCGCGGCCGCCGCCTCCTGAGTCGCCGTCCCCTGGCGCATCATTGCCAACGCGCGCGGGGCCGACGACGCCGGAGGGGCAGGGCATGGGCATGCGGCCTCGGCGAGCTTGACGGCGGCAGCGCGGATGTCCTGGGCGGTGCGGAGCGTGGCCGGGTCGACCCGGAGCAGCGCGGCGGAGTCGGCGAAGTTGAGGCAGGCGGCCTGGCCCCGAAGGGCCAGGGCGGCGACGTCATGGGCGCGCGCGGCCGCCTCCGGCGTGACGAAGGTGCCGAGCCAGATGCGCGACTTCTTGCTGGGCTCGCGCACCTCGCTCACCCACCGCCTCGCGCGGCGCCGCACGCCGCGGTACACCGGGTGCCGCGTCTCCTTGAACTTGGTCCGCCCGGTGCGCCGCTTGGGCGGCGCCGACGCCACCGTGGCGTACCACCCGTCGCCCTCGCCGCCGCGCTGGTCCATCTTGCGCGCACGGCCAGGGCCAGCCAACAGCTGGTGCTGTGCACGTACGGAGATGACGGTGATGGAGGTGCAGAAGGGTGGTGGGAGCGAGATGCATATGTAGGATCCGAGCGAGGAGAGGAGAGGAGAGGGAGCTGCCTGTGTTGGCGTCCTCACCAGATGGAGTAGTTTAGTCCCCCTTGCTTGGCTCGGGATGTATGCATTGCATCACAAGTAGAGTACCTAGTACCATTGCACGTGAAGGTGGCGACAGAGACGCCCATTTCCCGCTCCATCGCCGGCCCTCGATACGTTGGAGAGAGTAATCAACGAAGCTCCACGCTCTCAACCCGGTGATAGACAGTGTATAGCGTGAGAGTGAGCCACATTGGTTGCTGTCCACGCGCGCGCATTCGCCGGTGCCACCGCCCGCGCGAGCGCGTCCACTCTACCCAAGTCCTATACTACTTAGTACGCTAGCCAATGACGTACGGTTTCCACTGGGTTTCTCTTTCCCCGGCCCGCTCGGCTCGGCCACCATTAGCCGCCACCGAGTGCACGACTGCGCGTTTTTCTTCTTTTTTTAACATATACATACGTATATACACTCATTCCTATAAACACACGCATACTCCGTCTCTGTGAGCAACTACGAGATACTGAGCCGACACATTATTTTAAGATTGACAAAGTCGCCGCTCACAAGCTAATGGGATGCCTCTATCCTATATTTGGTTCTTGAAAATCCTGGACCTAGAATGAAACCGTCTAATTAATCGAAACAGCCCACCTCCCACGGGTCTCCCTTGCTTGGCTCCGGATCCTTCATGTTGGCTTTTTATGGGAACTTGTGTTCCTGGTTGTATATGCATCCTATATGAGGATTTTTTTTCATATTTTAATAAAAAGTCAAAATATGTAAGAACTATTTTGACAAAACACTTGACTTACTTTTACACTAGTATATACAATGTCATGAAAAAAAAACAAAAGTTGACCTCACAGCAAAAAAAAATTATTTGCTATTATAGGTCACTATTCGCATTATTTTAGCCATGTCTTTTTTAAAAGAAGTCAAGGGGAAATTTTCTTTTTGTGGATATTTTCTCACGAGTACAATAGAAGGTCAAGTTTATTTCAAAAATATTTTCAGAAATTTTTGACTTTTTGTTGAATTACTAATTTTTTTTTCATATAGGGTGTAGATGCCCCCATAGACCACAAATCTGCTTTATTTATTCAAGAAACACAACATTGTCCGAAAGTAAAACGTCCGAGATACATCTTGATCCTCCACGTTGGTTAATACGTAAAATATGTACTTACTTTTACGTAAGTCTAGCACTGCTTTTTAGTTCCTGCCCACTACCTCTATTATCCTAACACACATGCATGCCATCGTATCAAAAGCCCATCACAACATTCATGAGAAAAACACATCCTATCTCATCAGACATATCACCTCATCAAAGGTCCACTCAACATGTATGCAATTTTTTTTCATTATATTATGCCACTTATATTCGAAATATTTTTCAATCACACAATATTCAAATACAATATATAATATTAATTTCTGGTTTTAATTCATAGTAGATTATTAATTCAACTATGCATGTTTCATACAATTAAATCACTGAAATATATAGTAATCGATTCCCAAAACAACGCACAGGGTATTCCCTAGTTTTGTGTGTTGTTGGTAGGGCTGAATCACCGTCGCACGCTCTAACCCCACGTCGCCGTCTTGAATCACCGTAGGCATCAAGCATGAGCCCGGTGCCATCAACCCCATCAACACCGACACCTCATCCCCTATCAGAACAAGTGGGGTAGTAGTGGGCGATTAGAATGGAGCCCACTTCACCTATTGTGCAAAATCCATCGAGTCCGCTTCGTCCATACCCTAGAGAAGCACCTCCATCGGTACATTCATCACTCCCTCCGGACACAAGCGCTTTGCGTCCTCCTTGGTTGCAACCTTTGCCACCTTCAGGGCTTCCTGGTTTATCTTGCTTTTGGACATATACCAAGAGCAAACTTCACGGAGTCATGCCACCGTCCGCACATCTTCATGTGCAATCCGCGGCACCCTGTTCTCCGCTGCCACCACCGCCATTTAGCTGATAGGGAACAACCGCTAGAGGTGTTGGATCATTTGGACCTGGGAGCCAAATTGAATGTATGCACACAAATAAGCTAGGATTAATAATATACTGTCAATCCAACTACATCTACTACTATTACTCAACCCCAAGAAGATAAATCAAAATAATTGGCCAAACAAGATAGATAGATTAGAGAGAAACCCAAAGATATAAAACTATGCAACAAATAAGTTTCAAGAGACTCAAATAGTTCAATGGATAATTTGATCTTAAACCCATAATTTATCGGATCCCAACAAACACGCCGCAAAAGATTACATCAGATTGATCCCAGGGGAGATCATTGTATTGACGATCGCAAGAGATATAGATAGATAGATAGATAGATAGATAGATAGATAGATAGATAGATAGATAGATAGATAGATAGAGAGAGAGAGAGAGAGAGAGAGAGAGAGAGAGAGAGAGAGAGAGACAACGATCTTGCTACTACTATGGACCCATAGGTCCTGAAAGAACTAGTCACACATCATCACAGAGGCAACAAGGTTGATGAAAATTGTCTCCCCAATGGTTTCCCCCTCAGGCAGAGCACTGGGACAAGGCTCCAGATGGGATCGCTTACGAATAAAGGCTTGCGATGGAGGAAGAATTGTTTCGGGTCTCGCTCGAGATTTTCAAGTTATATGCGAACATACAGGCCAAAATTATGGCAAAGGAAGCTAGGTGGGACCCACAAATAATGGTGTGTGTGTATCCCCTGGGCACCCACCCAGGCTTGTGGGGTCCACATAGGTTTTCTGGTCCTCCTCGGGAGCTTCTAAGGACTCTTATGTTTTAGAAAAAATCAACGTAAAGTTTCATCGTGTTTGGACTTTGGTAGGTATGGTTTTTCTAGAAACGAAGAAACATGCAAAAAACAGGAACTGGCATTGGGCACTAAAGTTAATACATTAGTCCACAGAAATAATATAAGATGGCATATAAAGCATACAAAAGTGATAATATAATAGCATGAAATAATCAAAAAATATTGATATGTTGGAGACATATCAGCATCCCCAAGCTTAATTCATGCCCGTCCCTAAGTAGGTAAATGATTAAAACAGAATTTTTGATGTGAAATGCTACGTAACATGTTCTTGATCAAGTAATACATTTGTTATATGAACATTGGGAAGTGAGTGATTTATGGCAATAGTCTATCAATTTGACATCAAAACAATATATTAGCAAACAATCATTGTTATTCAAAATATAAATGCTAAAGGACGATATCCCCAACCACTTAATCATATAAGCATGGCATAGCTCAGTATTCCTAACACAAAGATATCTATCATGGACACCTCGGTGCCAAACCAAGCAATTAAATCATACATTTTCTCGCTTCATCTTATTCAAGTCCCACGCAATACCTGACCATGAGCCATGTACTTGGCACTTTTGATGGCAAAGAGAATGATGATTGGGGTTTACAAGGGAAGAAAAAAAGGTATAGGATAGTCTCACATCAACGAGGCTGATCATTAGGCGATGGAGATGCCTTACAAAAGATGTCAATGCGAGGAGTAGGGATTCCATGCAGCAGATGCACTAGAAATATAAGTGTATGAAAGCTCTCTATATTAAACTAAGTGGGTGTGCATCCATCTTACTTGCTCATGAAGACCTCGAGCATTTGAGGAAGCTCGTCATTGGAATATGCAAGTCAAGTTCTAATAATGTAATATCCCACTAGTATATGAAAGTGAAAATCATAGAGACACTCTATATGAAATACATGGTGCTACTCTGAAGCACAAGTGTGGAAAAATCATAGTAGTATGCCTCTCTCTCTCTCTCTCTCTCGCTCCCATCTTTTTCATTTTTATTCTCTTTTTTTCTGAACAGTCTCATGGACCTCATCCCCTCTTTTTATAGGAATCATAAGTCTCCTCCAATTCATTTCCTCACTGGTAGGGGTAACACTCTAATAATAATGACGATCATCACACTTTAGTTTACTTACAACTCAAAAACTGAAAAATATAACTACATGTAAATGCCTCTGGCAATGTACCAGGATTTGCAATGATCTAGCGTAACATGTATAATAATGATGAATGGTGGCTTTGCCACAAAACATCATGTCAGCTATATATGATCATGCAGAGAAATATGACAATGAATGCTCAAGTCATGTAAAAGTACCGATGGAAGTAGCATGGCAATAGATGTCGGAATGTCTATGAAAATACCATGATAGGTAGGTATGGTGGTTGTTCTGAGGAACGATATAAAAAGGCTTGTGTGTGAAAGAGTATATCATTTCATGAGATTTGGATGCACTAGCGTAGTTTACACCAAGTCTCGAGGTGAGAACGGGCAATGCACGGTACTGAAGAGGTTAGCAAAATATGGATAGGTGGAAGTTCTTATAGTCCAAAAACTCACATTAGTCAGAAAGAACTCAAATACTTAGTTTGAAAGCCTGTTACCCCTCGAAGAAAAGCATAACTTGCATGCCCCTATGGAGGAGATTGGGAGGAGTTAACCATCGCGCGCCTGAGACCCGAACTACACAAAGGATATCAATCAAGGATAGATCATGGTCCAACTTCCTAGCTATGCCAAAACCAACACTTTCATCAATAGAAAACCAGAACCCTTAACACCAATATTCCCACTAAACCAAAATAATCCACTATTACACCCACATGTTACCATCTCAATATCGCAAAACTATTGCAATGAATCAACACAACTTATTCAGTGATCTACATGCAAGTTTTTATTATACCACCTTTATATGCCTACCATTCTTGGACTAAACATGGAATAATGCAAATTACAACTTCCTATTTAACTCTCAGAAAGATATAAGTGAAGCAAGAGAGTGCAAATAATATCTATAAAACATATGCCGTGCTCAAACAAGTATAAGTGAAGAACATGAGCAATTACCTGAACTCAAAAGATATAAGTGAAGGACAGTGAGCATTATATAAATTAGATATGAATGTGTGTATCTCATAATGGGTGTGATCAGGAAACAATGATTGTGGAAAAAAGCAAACAAACCTAACATAAAACAAAAGATGCGGCAAGCAAAACACATAGCATGTGACGAATAAAAATATAGCTCCAAGTGAATTTACCGATAGATTGAAGACGAAAGAGGGGATGCCTTAGACGCTTGAGTCTGCCTTGAATATTACCTTGGGTGCCATGGGCATCCCTAATCTTAGGTTGTTGCCGCTCCTTATTCTCCTTCCGTCATCATCTCACCCAAAGCTTGAAAACTTCGGCAACACAAACCTTAACGAAACTCGTGAGAGGGGTTAGTATGATAAAGATTAAATCATTCACTTTGGTACTGTCAAGACAAGATTCATAATTGTTCCCACATAATACCTACTGTGTTCTATCACTTATACGATTTATACCCCCCAATATAACCCCTACAAACTTTAAAATAAGCACACTATGCAATAAAAACATATTCTGTCAAAAACAGAATAACATGTAAAGATACATTTTTTAGTCATACTTCTGCAACTCTAAATCTATATTATGTATTTCTGCTGAGATACCTGATGCTTTGGTTGATCCCCTGGGTTCTGCTCTTGTGGATAAATTTATGGTTCATAGTCCATGTGGAGAACACAAAGTTAAGTGTGCATGTATGAAGTGTATGAAGGATGGATTGTGGTCCAAACGATTTCCAAAGATTTTAATGAGCAGACATCGGTTGACGATAGTCTTTCCTGCATATCATAGACGTGATTTGGTCACTATGTGTTAAGGAACAAGGGTACAATTAAGCTGGATAATCGATGGCTGGTGCCAGGGGCGGAGCTGGAGCAAATGTTACCCGATGCACCACATTAACAAAGCTTTAAAAAATTAAGCAACGACTATATTAAATAAAGGTGTGTTTCATAACTTCTAGCACACATTATTGGATATATCAATAAGGCGGTTTGTAAAAATAAAATGTAGCCATCAAAATGCTTACTATAATAATAAAACAAGGTTCAAAATTACTTGAAAAAGATCACGCTGCATTTCCAAATCCCAAAATACATCATCGGACAATAAGGTTCAATAACCTACAAGATACAAATAGAATTAAACATACTAGTAGAGTATACTAAGATGGTCGAATGAAAGTACTTAAATGGATAAAAATTGAAAGTTACCTTTAGTACATTCTGTTCCTCCGAGCCATGAAATACTCAACCACTTGAGCATTGGTGACCTTTTTCATTTCTTCTTTCTACACATAACAAATAAGATCATCACTCAAACTATCATCATTGAGGTGACTGCGCAAGCAGGTTTTGACCAGTTTCATAGCTGAAAAGCATCTCTCAACTGTAGCTATGGGAATAGGAAAGACAATTACTAGTTTCAACAACCGATAAAACAAAGGGATACACAATGTGCCTCCCTGTCTGCACCATTTTTTTCGAAAGCTCAGTGATCGTTGCTATGTTGGAAAAACTATCATCCGTGCGTACATCAGCAATATAGAGGCGTAGATCCTTATCCAGATCCCTCAATTCCCCAGAATCAAAATCTTGAGGGTATAGTTTAGCCAAACTCATAAGATTCTCCAAATTGAAATCACGAAATGAGTCTCTTGGACTCAAAGCCGCTGACCAAACAAGAAAATTAGTGGATGTCTCACTGAACCGATTGTCAAGCTCTTGAACTAGCCAATCAAAAACATCATTGAAACAATCAACTTGATAGTGATGTTTGTTGGTAATTCCAGTTACCTGCCTTCTCTTTTTTGGATTAACATATGCTTCTTCCATGTCCAACTCTACAATATCATGTGTCTCACAAAACACATGAACTTCACCTAGCATAGATTCCCATTCATTTTCTCTAAGTTCATTCAGAACAATTCTAGTTGACTTCACACATTTCATGGCATTTACTATGTCTTGATCCTTCCGTTGCAATGCTAATGGCAATGTGTTTGTAGTCGTGAGGATTGTCAACATAAGATGCAAATAGAATACGAAGTCAAAAGATTGAAAATACACTAGAAGACCATTTGCTTGGTCTCTATTTGTTCTATCAGTGTCTTCTTCTTCCACAAATTCTAGAACTTTAACAACTGACCTGAACATGTGAAGCAAACTCTTAAGTGTTTTAGCATGGGAACCCCATCGAGTGTCTCCGGGCCTTTGAAGACATTGCTCTTGATTTAATCATGTTCCTGTTGTAAGTTGTCCACACCCTAAAGCCTTTCTCATTTCTTCAAGATTAATATCTCTAATCATGTCCCTTCGCTTGGAAGATCCACCCACAACATTTAGCAAGGTAGAAATCATGCTGAAGAAATTACTAACTCCTTTATGTTTTCTTACCACAGCCACAACAACTAATTGAAGCTGGTGAGCGAAGCAATGAACATAATAAGCTGTGCTACTTTCTCTCATGATCAATGATTTGAGGCCATTAAACTGACCTCGCATATTGCTAGCACCATCATACCCCTGTCCTCTGACTTGATTGTAACTCAGTTTATATTTTGCAAAAAGAGAATCAATTGAACTCTTGAGGTATGAAGACGTTGTTTCTTTCACATGGACAAGACCAACAAAACTTTCTTTAGAATCCCCGGAACTATCAACATACCTCAAGGCCACGGCCATTTGTTCTTTGCCAGAGACATCTCTAGACTCGTCAACAAGCAAACAAAACACATTATTGCGAACTTCTTTCAGAATAGATTGCACTATCACATGCGCAAAACCTTCACCAATATCTTTCTGGACTTCAGGAGCAGACATAAGAGAATTCTTTGCAGCATCTTTTCCCACAGCCTTGCGTACAACTGGATCATTCTCAGCTAAGAAGTCACGAACTTCCAAGAAGTTTCCTCTATTGTGCGAGTTCTTTGACTCATCATGTCCCCGGAAAGTCAACCCTTGCTTCAGCAATAGTCTAGCTGTGTCAATAGCGGCATTCAATCGAGCAAAATATGCAACCTTCAAAGTTTCACCTTGAACCTGCATAGCAACATCAATGTGTTGATCTTTTTTCTGAAAATCAAGTAATTTTTTCATTGCTTGATTATGGACACTGCCCACCTCACCGACATGTTCTTTTAACCTTGATTTCATGTTCCAGCTCTTCCAACCATTCACAACGAATGCCTCATATCCAGCTTCTTTCTTCTGACTACGATCCCTAAATAAGAAGCAAGGAAAACAATATGCCCTTTTCTTCTCCTCGCTGTATTCAAGCCAGCTCTCAAATTCATCAAACCATTCGGAATTGAACTTTCTCTGTTTACCCCCAAAATCTGAGGATTCAAAATCAATCTCTCTTGGCTGACAAGGTCCATTCAACAAATACTTCCTTCTTACCAGATCTTTTAAATTAGGATGATAATGCTCTATCAATTTTCTCTTGCCCGGATCATATTGAATCTCCTCTTCCCAATTTATTTCTTCCGGAACATCCTGTGATGATGCTTTTCTTTTGAGAAGAAACTTGTCCATAGTATCTGTATTTGACAAATAACAAACTACAAATGCGACATCCAGACTTGTATCGGCAGATGAATATACCCCAATTACGTGTATAGGGACAAAGATTAAAGATTGGAAAGGTCGCTAATTACCGAGCTCCGGACCGGCCGGCGGCGTGCAGCGTCGCTCGCGTGCGTCCTGTCGTCAGCGGCTCACCGTCGTCGCTGCGTGGTCTGCGGCGTCCGGCGGCCGGCGCCCTGCCGCTAGCGCCTGTCTGGCCGTCTACGCGACGGCGGACGATGATACGCGAGAGCTAGACTGGCTCCGTACGCGGAAACCTAATCGATCAATAGTCGATGGATCGACTGGTTTTTCTTTTTTGAGGAAGACAGGAGATGGATCGATTAGTTTAGTATGTTTTTTGTTTTAAGTGGAGGGAGCTGTACGTGACGTGACTACGTGAGAAGGTCGATCGGTAAGTCGTGCGTGGGTGTGTACTGCTATGTTGGGTCGACCCTGATGCACCATTCCTGGGCCACCCTGATGCACTGGGCTTTTTTTTAGATAGGTACTACTAGCCAATTTTTGTCCCGTATTCCTGTGCATACGGGAAGGCCCAATGGGCTCCGCCCCTAGCTGGTGCCACATTGCTTATGGCTGCATAAAAGATTCTAAGTGCACATTGATGTTGAGTGGAGTAAGAAGACAATTTTCCTTAAATATTTGTTCAAGTATCTCACTAAGGGCCATGATGTTGATCACATAAATGGTCGAATGTAGAGCATTTGTTGTGACCTATGGTCACTATATTCCTCTGCATCCAGTTGCTATTGGGCTCTCACGTGTATTCTTTGATTCGGTATAGAAAAGCAAGATGGAGAAGCACATGGCGACCACTTGCTGATGCGCCACTAGGTGCCTACATCTATTCTATGAAATTGGATGTGTTGCCATATAGCTTGAAACATCACAGTTGATGATACTCTACATTTATGTTACAGTGGTTAATGTGGTAACTGATACGTCTCCATCGTATCTACTTTTCCAAACACGTTTGCCCTTGTTTTGAACTCCAACTTGCATGATTTGAATGGAACTAACCCGGACCGACGCTGTTTTCAGCAGAATTGCCATGGTGTTATTTTTGTGCAGAAATAAAAGTTCTTGGAATGACCTGAAACTTCACGGAGATTATTTTTGGAAATAATAAAAAATACTGGCGAAAGAATCAAGGCCAGGGGCCCACACCCTGTCCACGAGGGTGGGGGCGTGCCCCCTGCCTCATGGGCCCCCTGGTGCTCCACCGACCTCAACTCCAACTCTATATATTCACGTTCGGCGAGAAAAAATCAGAGAGAAGGATTCATCGCGTTTTACGATACGGAGCCGCCGCCAAGCCCTAATCTCTCTCGTGAGGGCTGATCTGGAGTCCGTTCGGGGCTCCGGAGAGGGGAATCCATCGCCGTCGTCATCATCAACCTATCACCAATTTCATGATGCTCACCGCCATGCGTGAGTAATTTCATCGTAGGCTTGCTGGACGGTGATGGGTTGGATGAGATTTATCATGTAATCGAGTTAGTTTTGTTAGGGTTTGATCCCTAGTATCCGCTATGTTCTGAGATTGATGTTGCTATGACTTTGCTATGCTTAATGCTTGTCACTAGGGCCCGAGTGCCATGATTTCAGATCTGAACCTATTATGTTTTCATGAATATATGTGAGTTCTTGATACTATCTTGCAAGTCTATAGTCACCTATGTGTTATGATCCGGTAACCCCGAAGTGACAATAATCGAGACCACACCCGATGATGACCGTAGTTTGAGGAGTTCATGTATTCACTATGTGTTAATGCTTTGGCCCGGTACTCTATTAAAAGGAGGCCTTAATATCCCTTAGTTTCCAATAGGACTCCGATGCCACGGGAGGGTAGGACAAAAGATGTCATGCAAGTTCTTTCCCATAAGCACGTATGACTATATTCGGAATACATGCCTACATTACATTCATGAATTGAAGCTAGTTTTGTGTCACCCTATGTTATAATTGTTGCATGAATAATCGCGTCCGGCATAATTATCCATCACCGATCCAATGCCTACGAGCTTTTCACATATTGCTCCTCGCTTAGTTACTTTAGTTTTGCCACTGTTATCGTTACTTCGATACTACTTTGCTACTAAACACTTCGCTGCAGATATTAAGTTATCCAGGTGTGGTCGAATTGACAGCTCAGCTGCTAATACTTGAGAATATTCTTTGGCTCCTCATGTGCCGAATCAATAAATTTGGGTTGAATACTCTACCCTCGAAAACTGTTGCGATCCCCTATTCTTGTGGGCTATCAAGACTATTTTCTGGCGCTGTTGCCGGGGAGCATAGCTCTATTCTTTGAGTCACTTGGGATTTATATCTGCTGGTCACTATGAGGAACTTGAAAGACGAAAGAACTAAAATTTATCCCTCAACTACGAGGGGAGGTAAGGAACTGCCATCTAGCTCTGCACTTGATTCACCTTCTGTTTTAAGTAAGCTTGTGCCACCTAAACCTGCTTCTGCTATTAATTCTGATATGTTGCATGTTATTGATGATGCCGCTTCTGCTATGCATGATACTTATGATGAAACTACTTCTATGCTTGATAATACTATGCCACTAGGTGAATTTCTGGATGAACAACTTGCTAGGGTTAGAGAGAATGAAATAATTGAAACTGATAATATTGATGAAAGTGATGATGAAGATTCTCCCCCTAGATATGAATTTCCTGTTGTGCCTGAGGGTTATGTTATGGATGAAGAAACAGCTAGAGATTTTCTTGCTTGCAATGATAGGAGTGATCTTAAGAAATTATTAGTTAAACTTAAAGAAAAATCTCTGAATGCTAGAATAAAATATGATCCTGCTTATGCTACTTCACCTATCTTTGTTACTGATAAGGATTATGATTTCTCTGTCGATCCTGAGATAATTACTTTGGTTGAATCTGATCCTTTCTATGGCTATGAATCTGAAACTGTTGTGGCACATCTTACTAAATTAAATGATATAGCTACCCTATTCACTAATGATGAGAAAACTCCCTACTATTATATCCTTAAATTATTTCTGTTCTCATTAAAGGGTGATGCTAAGACATGGTTTAATTCTCTTGATCCTGGTTGTGTGCGTAGTCCCAAGGATATGATTTATTACTTCTCTGCTAAATATTTCCCCGCTCATAAGAAACAAGCTGCCTTAAGGGAAATATACAATTTTGTGCAAATTGAAGAAGAGAGTCTCCCACAAGCTTGGGGGAGGATTCTCCAATTACTTAAGGCTTTGCCTGATCATCCTCTCAAGAAAAATAAAATACTTGATATCTTTTATAATGGACTAACCGATGCTTCCAGAGACCACCTGGATAGTTGTGCTGGTTGTGTTTTCAGGGAAAGAACTGTTGATCAAGCTGAAATTCTATTGAATAATATGTTGACGAATGAAAACAATTGGACACTCCCTGAACCAACTCCTAAGCCAACTCCGAAGAAAAGGGGTATTCTATTTCTCAGTCCTGAAGATATGCAAGAGGCAAAGAAATCTATGAAAGAAAAAGGTATTAAAGCTGAAGATGTTAAGAATTTACCTCCTGTTGAAGAAATACATGTCCTTAATTTACCACCTATCGCAGAAATACATGGTCTTGATAACCCGACACAGGTAGTAGAGGTAAATTCTCTCTATAGATATGATAAAGCTGAAATCCCGCCTACTAAGTTTGCTAGCCAATGCTTAGATGAGTTTGATAATTTTATGGTTAAGCAAGAAGATTTCAATGCTTATTTTGGTAGACAATTAAAACGCAATGCTTATATGATTGAACACTTGAGTGATTATATATCTAGAGTTAAAGGTGAACTTAAACTCATTAGTAAACATGCTTCTATGGTTACCACTCAAGTTGAACAAGTACTTAAAGCTCAGAATGACTTGCTCAATGAATTAAATAATAAGAAAAATGATAATGCTGTTAGAGTTATGAATAGAGGGGGTAAAATGACTCAGGAACCTTTGTATCCTGAGGGCCACCCTAAGAGAATTGAGCAATATTCTCAGAGAACTAATGTTGATGCACCTAGTCCTTCTAAAAAGAACAAGAAAAAGAAAAATGATAGGACCTTGCATGCTTCTAGTAAACCTGCTGATGACACACCTGAGAATCCCAATGATATTTCTATTTCTGATGCTGAAACACAACCTTATGATGAACATGAACCTAGTGATAATGTTAATAATGATGTTCATGTTGATGCTCAACATTGTAATAACAATGATGTAGAAATTGAACCTGGTGTTGATCTTGATAACCCATAATCAAAGAATCAACGTTATAATAAGAGAGACTTTTTTGCTAGGAAGCACAGTAAAGAAAGAGAACCATGGGTTCAGAAACCCATGCCGTTTCCTCCTAAACCATCCAAAAAAAGGATGATGAGGATTTTGAGCGCTTTGCTGAAATGCTTAGACCTTTGCGTATGCGTTTGACTGATATGCTTAAATGAATCCTTATGCTAAGTACATGAAAGATATTGTCACAAATAAAAGAAAGATACCGGAAGATGAAATTTCCACCATGCTTGCTAATTATACTTTTAAAGGTGGAATACCTAAGAAACTTGGAGATCCAGGAGTACCAACTATACCTTGCTCCATGAGGGAGTCCTGGATTAGAGGGTGTCCGGATGGCCGGACTATAACCTTTGGTCGGACTCCTGGACTATGAAGATACAAGATTGAAGACTTCGTCCCGTGTCCAGATGGGACTTTCCTTGGCGTGGAAGGCAAGCTTGGTGATACGGATATGTAGATCTCCTACCATTGTAACTGACTCTGTGTAACCCTAACCCTATTCGGTGCCTATATAAACCGGAGGTTTTAGTCCGTAGGACGAACAACAATCATACCATACGCTAGCTTCTAGGCTTTAGCCTCTCTGATCTCGTGGTAGATCTACTCTTGTACTACCCATATCATCAATATTAATCAAGCAGGAGTAGGGTTTTACCTCCATCGAGAGGGCCCGAACCTGGGTAAAAACATCGTGTCCCTTGTCTCCTGTTACCATCCGCCTAGACGCACAGTTCGGGACCCCCTACCCGAGATCCGCCGGTTTTGACACCGACATTGGTGCTTTCATTGAGAGTTCCTCTGTGTCGTCATCTTTAGGCTCGATGGCTCCTCCGATCATCAACAACGATGTGCTCCAGGGTGAGACTTTTCTCCCCGGACAGATCTTCGTATTCGGCGGCTTTGCACTGCGGGCCAATTCGTTTGGCCATCTGGAGCAGATTGAAAGCTAGGCCCCTGGCCATCAGGTCAGATTTGGAAGTTTGAACTACACGGCTGATGTCCGCGGAGACTTGATCTTCGACAGGTTCGAGCCACAGCCAAGCACGCCGCACTGTCACGAGGGGCATGATTTAGCTATGCCGCCGAACAGTGTCCTGGAGGCCGCACCAGAGTCCGCTCCGACCTTTAGCTCGGAGCCGACCGCGCCGATCGAGGATGGGTGGCTGGACACCGCCTCGGGGGCTGTGATCTCTACGGCGATTGAGCCGTACACCTACCCCGTCCTTTGCGAAGCTCGTGACTCCAAGGCGCCGGACTCCTCTCCGGACTCCGAGCCTTCCACGCCCCCGCCAATCGAATCCGATTGGGCGCCGATCATGGAATTCACTGCCGCGGACATCTTTCAGCACTCGCCCTTTGGCGACATCCTGAATTCAATAAAGTCTCTCTTTATCAGGTGAGCCCTGGCCGGATTATGGTCATGAAGGTTGGGATGCGGACGACGAAGAAATTCAAGCCCCACCCACCAGCCACTACGTAGCCACTGTCGATGATTTAACCGACATGCTTGACTTCGACTCCGAAGACATCGACGGTATAGACGACGATGTAGGGGAGGAGCATGAACCAGCGCCTATAGGGCACTGGAGAACCACCCCATCTCACGATGTATACATGGTGGACACACCTAAAGGAAGCGATGACGAGGAACAACGGGACGCTACGAAGGATCGCTCCCTCGAAAGCAGTCAAAACGGTGGCGTAAGCGCCGCTCAAAGTCCTGCCTCGACAAAGACAACAGCCATACAGACCCAGCCATAGAGCAGGGCGAACCGGTGGATGACGAACATGCTATCGAGCAACCGTCCGATCAGGACAATCTGGATAAACAACCCGTCCCCAGTGAAGATAACAGTCCGGACGATCTCACGCCGGACAAGTTGCTGGAGCAGAAGAACCCCCACAAAAGGCTCGTCGCCACTGCGCGTAGCCTGAAAAAAGCAGAAGCGGAAGCTCAAAACAGCGGAAGATGCACTTAGAATCAGATGGAGCAAAGTACTCAACACCGCAGACGAATACGGCGACAGTCGCGCAATGAAGAGCTACCCCAAGCGAAAACTACTACCTGAATTTGATGAGGAGGCCGTAGAGCCCCCGCAATCAAAAAACAAAGAGGCCACTCGGCCGGATGGACGACCCCATGGCAAACAGAGAGCGGCAAATGGCGCCACACACAAGCCGGCACACGATCCGCACAAGGATTCACATAAAAAAGATGGCCCGGTTAGATCTATCTACGGGCCAAGAAAGCAAGCTCCAGTAAGCAATGCAACACATCAAGTATCCGAACATCATGGTACACCTAGATATAGGGGTGCCGCACACCCCCTATGTTTCACCGATGAGGTGCTGGATCATGAATTTCCAGCGGGATTCAAGCCCGTAAACATAGAGGCATACGACGAAACAACAGACCCTGGAATCTGGATTGAGGATTACATCCTCCATATACACATGGCTAGAGGAGATGATCTCCACGCCATAAAATACTTACCCCTCAAGATCAAAGGGCCAGCCCGGCATTGTCTTAAAAGCCTTCCTAAAAACACCATTGGAAGTTGGGAGGAGCTCGAGGATGCCTTTCGGGCAAATTTTCAAGGGACCTATGTCCGACCTCTGGATGCCGACGATTTAAGTCACATATCTCAACAACCCGGAGAGTCAGCCCGGAAATTTTGGAACAGATTCCTTACTAAAAAGAACCAAATAGTCGACTGTCCGGACGCCGAAGCCTTAGCAGCTTTCAGACACAACGTCCGAGACGAATGGCTCGCCAGACACCTCGGCCAAGAAAAGCCAAGAACAATGGCCGCATTAACAAGCCTCATGACCCGCTTTTGTGCGGGAGAAGATAGCTGGCTAGCAAGATACAGCACCAGCGACCCAAGTACATCCGAGGTAAGGGATGGAAATGGGAAACCACGACGCAGCAAGGACCAGCGTCGGACCAAGGGAAACAGCCCGAAGAGCACGACAGTCAACGCCGGATTCAAAAGCTCTCGGCAGAATCATAAAAAGCTGCCCCTTAAGGATAACAGGGACGAGCTATCTAACTTAAATAAAATCTTGGACAAGATATGCCAAATCCACAGTACTCCCGGGAAGCCTGCAAACCATACCCACAGAGATTGTTGGGTCTTCAAGCAGTCCGGCAAACTCAACGCCGAACACAAGGGGCTCGACACACCAAGCGAGGACGATGACGAACCCCAAAAGCAGAGCAGCGGAAAACAAAAGAATTTCCCACAAGAAATCAAAACAGTGAACTCACTTCACGTGACAAAAGGGGAAAATAGAGCGGCACCCATAGGGGTACGCGCCACACGGCCTATCCCGGAGAAGTCCCGTCACTGGTTGTTAAAACCAATCACCTTCGACCATCAGGATTACTCTAGAAGTATACGGAACGCGGGTTGGACTGCCTTGATATTAGATCCGATAATTGGCGGACTCCAATTTTCACAAGTCCTAATGGACGGCAGCAGTGATCTAAACCTGCTATACCAGGACACAATCCGCAAAATGGGGATAGACCCAACCAAATTTCGCCATTGCAACACTTCCTTTCAAGGGGTATTGCCAGGCCCATATGCCCATTGTACGGGCTCTCTACTGCTAGAAGTTGTGTTCGGCTCACCCGACAACTTCCGTCGCGAAAAGTTAACCTTCCACCTCGCCCCATTTACAAGTAGCTATCAAGCACTATTGGGACGCGAAGCTTTCGCCCGCTTTAACGCAATACCGCAGTATGCATCTCTTACACTTAAAATGCCCGGTCCACGCGGCATCATCTCATTAAAGGGAAACATCGAGGGTTCCTCGAGTCCGAAAGTTTGTGCGGATGCCTTGACAGCCCCACAATAAACCGGCTTCACCAATACAAGCACTTAGACAGGTCGTCCAAACCCCGGACACGGCTGGACGAGTCCGGCGTAAACATACAAGGGATCGCTAGACGCATACCCCCGTACAAGGGGCTCCGTGCATCCACAACAAGAGACAATAAAGCTCAATTTTGTTCATTCTTTGAATTGTACTTTGTTTATTTAATATAACGTACATTTTCGCACGATCTTTTTCAACTAAGTTCCTCTCTTTTACAGATGAACACCGTGCTACACCCGTCCAGGATACGGCACAACAGAGACACAGGCGCAGACGTGTAGTAGGGACCCATTGCAAGGATTCTTTTCAGATTAAGACCCTGTGTAAACCTTTTGCACTGTCTCTTGTTGATACACATCCCCCGGTTTCTTGCTATAACCGAGGAGGAGGCTGGCGTTTTGGCATAGGCCACGTCAGAATTTCGCGTGTACCTGGACACCAGGGGCTTTTTACCAAGGGCGATTGTTCGACCCGTTTTCGTAAAGACCGAATACCTTAGGGAGTGTTCGGTGTATCGAGTTAGGCCTTATATGCATCAGCTCCGAATCATGTCTTTGGTCAAATGTTGGGTTTGCCCGGCTCCTGTGTTTTGCTGCCTTACATTCCGTTCTATCGGCTAACACGACACCAGGAGAACTACTGCGATTGTGCCCCGGTTCGGCCAGGCGAGCACCTCAGTAGAGAAAGCCGAAAACTAACTATCATGATATAGTGTGAGACTGGTCAACCACTCGATGACCCGCTGGAATCTCTACAATTCCTCCGCATTGGCGAAGGGCCGTTTCCCGGCCAGGCACATACGCGCCCCGAATTCGGGTGAGCGCGGTGCCCCTAGGGGCTATATAGTAGCCCCACTGTCGAACTCTTATGGCTAAGTGAAAGTGATAAAGCATTATAGTCTGGTTGCCTAGTTTGCTGCGCTATCACCTCCTTTGTAGGACCAAGACGTTGGATCAAGTGTGAAAATGCGTTTTCTGCAAACACCCCCACATTATATGCTTGGGGGCTGAAGCCAAGGACTGCCATCTTTCAAGTTATATACACATATACATTAACGGCCGCATAGGAGGTATTTTTAATTCTTGAAGGCACAAGTATAAAAAGCTTTTATATTCCATCAAAACATTGTTTCACAATAATACATGTTATTCGAACATAATATCCTTCGAGCACTGCGTCTCTATTAAACGAGCGCCCTGCAGAACTTCCTGAAAATAGTGCTCGACAGGTACTCGGCTTCCGTCCGAATCTTGGGATGCAACATCGGTGGCCTTCATCTCCGCCCAGTATGTCTTGACACGGGCAAGAGCCATCCGCGCACCCTCTATGCATGCTGACCGCCTCATTGCTTTGATATGCGGCACCGCACCAAGGAACTGCTGCACCAAGCCAAAATAACTCTTCGGCTCGGGCCTTTTTGGCCACAAATGAGTCACGACATTCTTCATGGCAAGTCCGGACAACCTATTTAGCTCCGCCCATTCGGCCAAACGATCGGTTAATGGAAGTGGACGCTCCGGACTACGGAACTGCGACAAAAAAAGCTCTTCCGCCAAGTCCAGATAAGCATCCTCACTACTCCACAGCCGGTCCAACTGAGCATATTTAGGATCCGTGAACCTTCTCCGTAGCAGAAAAGTCTTTCCAGCCGCGATATCTCCGGCCTGACGTAGCTCCTCCTTCATAGCTCTCATTGCAGAGCGAGCATCCTTGGCCTCGGTGGTGGCCTTCTTTAGGTCCTCTTGCTCCGCTCGACTTTCTCTTTCAAGAAGCTCGCAGCGGTCGGTAGCATTCTTCAACTTCACGGCCATTTCGGCCATTTCCTTTTTGCTTCGGCAGTGAGCAGCCTGTTCGGCTTTTAGCTCTTCGGCCGCCTTTAAGGCAGCCGCATCACTTTCTCTGGCTTGCTCCTTGGCTCGGGCAAGCTCCGCCTGAAGGTTCTCCATGGCAGCGGCACCATCTGCATCAAGCATACATGATTGTAAGGCACGGGCATCAAGCTCCCTTACCAGGTGTCTGCGGAGAAACTACATACCTTGTGACTTGTCCAGCCGCTTATTGACAAGCGCGATGTCGGCATCCGCCACGTCAAGTTGCCGCTTTAGTTCGGCAAACTCATCAATCCGGCTAGCCACCGGACGATCCGCCACCTACGTAGGAAGGGCGACATATTATAGTTGGGATTATGATCCTCGGCACGCCGTCATTTTTGACAACGCACCAAGTCTCAGGGGCTACTATCTACACAGGGCGCATCTTATATATGCGGAACCGTCAAAAGGTACATCATTGCACGTACCTCAAAACCTGTCAGCAAACTTCTGGCGGCCTCGTACAACCCACTTTCCGTGGATGAAATCTTTTCAATCACCATACCCATCAATGCACGGTGATCCTCTGAGATAGACACTCGCCCGAGCAGACCCTTCAATTCCTCCGACCGTGCACCAGGAGGTGCCGGACTCGTCTGATGGTCTTTTTCGAAGGTCGGACACGGAGGGCTCTGGGGGGCCCTACGACCACCCTTCTCCCCTGCCGGATTCGGGGAAACCCTCCGCGACGACACCTCAGGATCGTCCGCCTCGCTAGGCGGTACGGCAGTAGCTTCCTTGTTCCCCCCTTCGCCTTCTTCTAAAGGCGCAACCTCCAGCATCTTGGTTAACACGGGATCCGGCGTGGTCTCAGAGAGGGGGCCCGGACACCTGATCAGTTTTGCTTTCGCTATCCACTCCTGTTTAGGGGACAACTCTTTTAAGGGCAAGTTTATGATAAATACACGGATAGCGTGTCCGGGTACGGGACTACTCACCTGAGCATCCGGGCGATTGCAGCTCAGACCTGCGTCCTCGGTCAAGTCCGGACACATTGCTTGTGATCCGAAGAACAGTTTGTACATCTCCACGGGCGTTGCGCCCATAAAATGTTGGAGAGCTCGTGGTCCCTCCGGATTGAACTCCCACAGGCGGAGGGGGCGACGTTTGCATGGCAGGATGCGACTAATCAGCATGACCTACGTCACTACGACCAGATTGATCTCTCTCTCTAGGAGGTCTCGAATACGGCCCTGCAACAAGGGCCCGTCCTTGGAAGGCCCCCAGTCAAGCCCTTTATTGACCCACGACACCAGCCGTGGTGGAGGACCCGAGCGAAAGGCAGGTGGCGCCACCCATTTGGTGCCCCTGGGAGCTGTGATATAAAACCACTCTTGTTGCCATAGGCTGAGCTCCTCTTGAAAAGAGCCCTTGGGCCATGGAGCGTCAGCATTCTTGCTTATAACAGCCCCTCCGCACTCTGCCTGTTGCCCCTTGATCATCTTCGGCTCTACCTTGAAGGTCTTGAGCCACAATCTGACGTGAGGGGTAATGCGGAGGAAGGCTTCACACACGACGATGAATGATGAGATGTGGAGGATGGACTCCGGATCCAAGTCGTGAAATTCCAGCCCGTAATAAAACATGAGCCCCCTCACGAAGGGGTCCGTCGGGAAGCCTAGCCCCCGAAGGAAGTGAGACGCGAACACCACACTTTTACCGGGCTTGGGAGTGGGAATAACCTGCCCTTGAGCAGGCAGCCTATGCGAGATTTCGCCGGTTAGATACCTGGCATCTCTTAGCTTTAGGATGTCTTCTTCCGTGATGGAGGAAGGCATCCACTGGCCTTGGAGGTCGGAGCCAGACATCATTGAAGGTCCGAAGCGCCTGAATCTGGAGCTTTGGGTGTTGGAACTCGAAGCGAGGGGCGGATTCGATGGAGATTGAGAAAAAGGAGTGGGGCCTTGGTCTCTTTATAAAGAGGTTGAATACCAGGAGCCCTCCCCATGACCGTTCGGGACTCGCCTTCGATAGAGGAGGCGTGCCAACGGGCACGGTTGGGTTACCCACGCCTGTACTGATGAGAATCCCGGAATAAGGGGACACGATCTCTGCTTTGACAAGACGTGCCAAGGAAACCACCTCGCTAAACGCGCTGAGGTGGGACAGTAAAAATGATTCGAATAAAGGCTTGGCCGTGGTGTGATGTCACACCGCGGAATACGTCAGCAGATTGAACTTGCGTAGATGTTATTCTCTCTACGGTGGTATGTGGAACTTATTTTGCAGAGCCGGACACTATCCTTGAGTTCAAAATCTTCTATGAAGTATTCGGAGGAGGAACCCGCCTTGCAATGCCGAAGACAATATGCGCGCCGGACTCGTCGTCATTGAAGCCTGGTTCAGGGGCTACTGAGGGAGTCCTGGATTAGGGGGTGTCCGGATGGCCGGACTATAACCTTTGGTCGGACTCCTGGACTATGAAGATACAAGATTGAAGACTCCGTCCCGTGACCGGATGGGACTTTCCTTGGCGTGGAAGGCAAGCTTGGCGATACGGATATGTAGATCTCCTACCATTGTAACCGACTCTGTGTAACCCTAACCCTATTTGGTGCCTATATAAACCGGAGGGTTTTAGTCCGTAGGACGAACAACAATCATACCATAGGTTAGCTTCTAGGGTTTAGCCTCTCTGATCTCGTGGTAGATCTACTCTTGTACTACCCATATCATCAATATTAATCATGCAGGAGTAGGGTTTTACCTCCATCGAGAGGGCCCGAACCTGGGTAAAAACATCGTGTCCCTTGTATCCTGTTACCATCCGCCTAGACGCACAGTTCGGGACCCCCTACCCGAGATCCGCCGGTTTTGACACCGACACTCCATTAAAAGAAACTATGTTAGAACTACTTTATGTGATCTTGGAGCCGGTGTTAGTGTTATGCCTCTCTCTTTATACCGTAGACTTGATTTGAATAAGTTGACACCTACTGAAATATCTTTGCAAATGGCCGATAAATCAACTGCTATAACTGTCGGTATTTGTGAGGATGTACCTGTTGTGGTTGCAAATGTTACTATTTTAACGGACTTTGTTATTCTTGATATTCCCGAGGACGATAGTATGTCGACTATCCTTGGTAGACCCTTTTTGAATACTGTAGGGGTTGTTATTGATTGCAACAAAGGCAATGTCACTTTTCATGTTAATGGTAATGAGCATACGGTACACTTTCCGAGGAAACAACCTCAAGTCCACAGTATCAATTCTATTGGAAAAATTCCAACTATTACTATTGGAGGTTTTGAATTTCCTCTTCATACTGTCAAAAAGAGATATGATATTCTTATTATTGGGGACGTGCATATCCCCGTTGAGGTAACCTAGTGCTATTCGAAAATTCTTCGGTTTCATGCGATTCGGAATGAGTTTGTTAACAAGACCTGATCAACCTTGTTAGTGGATTCCTTTTGATGAACATGAGATGGATGAAGTTAGAAAGCACAACTCTCTGTACCCTCCTTATACTTTCTGTTATTTAGATTAAATAAAGAAAAAATATTTTCTGTCTTTTTCTGATTTATCCGTGCAATAAAAAAATATCCGAAAAATAAAAGTTCTCCAAATACCCTGAAATTGAAATATGATTTTTTTCTGGAATATTTGAGAATATCTGGCACTAAGAACACAGCAGGGGGAGCAAGCACCTGGCCACGACGGTCCAGGGCGCGCCCCCCTGCCTCGTGGGCCCCTGGTGGCCACCCTCCACTTATTCCTGCACCCACACACTTCTTCTTCCTCCCCAAAAAAAATCACCAACCAGCTCAAGCACGAGTTCTAGCTCATCTTGCTGCCATTTTCGATCTCCCAGCCCAAAGCTCCACTCACAAAACTGCTTTGGGGGATTGTTCTTTGGTATGTGACTCCTCCAATGGTCCAATTAGTTTTTGTTCTAGTTCTTTATTTATTGCAAATTTTCGCTGCTTAGGTGACCCTGTTCTTGAGCTTGCATGTCAAATTTATTTGGTCCCAAGTAGTTCTAATGCATGATATAGTCTCTAGGCACTTGTGGGAGTAGTTGTTATCAATTTTGTTGAGTTTGGTTCACTTTTATTTTGAAGTTACTAAAAATTTCAGAAATTTTCAGAAAATTATGAAGAGATTTTTGAGGGGCTCTTCGTGCCGAAGCTCGAAGGATAAGCAAAGTGAAGAAGATAAGAGGCCAAAATATAATATCCCTCTTACCGCGGAGGTTCGGCCATGCGAATGGCCTTATGATGAGTTCTTGAAAGCAGCCGGGATTTATGATGATTTCTATGAATTGGCCGAGAATGCAGGCCTGACCGACTTCCTCCACGACCAACACGAACAGTATCTCTTACTCACTAATATCTTTGTGCAAAACTTTGATTTCAGGAGGTCACCACCTTCGGTGGTTTTTTATTATGATGAGTATAAAGAGATGTCCCTCTATGATTTTTGTGCGGTTTGCAAGTTGCCCTTTACGGGTAGCATAGAGGAACCGCATCGTAATGATGTGGAAGGGTTTATCAATACAATTTCTGTAGGGGAAACTAGGAAGGTTTCCGATGCAAGAATTACTAGCATACACTTTCCTGTTCTACTTTACTTTGCAATATTTGCTAGTAGATGTTTAATTGGTCGCGGAAATTGTGGAAACCTTAGTGCCCCTGACATTGTTACTTTGTGCCATGCCTTGTTCCGTGATAACACATTTAGTATGGGCACTATTGTTGCAAAGCGGTTAAATCTGAACCGTACGAAAGGCCCCATCTTGGGAGGTATCGTCACCTCGCGCCTCGCTGCACACTTTAACATACCTATTAGGCATTATGAGAAAGAAGAAAAGTTGTTGCCTCCTGTTTTTCTAGACTATAAGAGTATGGTAGCACATGATTTTATTGTTAAGAATAAGAAAAAGATGCTTAACTATAGACTGGTATTTGATAAAGATTACTTTGAAACTATTACTTTGCCTGCTCCTTCTTTGTTTAACTTATCCTCACGCAAGTACCGTGTTCTGCCGGAGGCCATCCATGCCTACCGGAATCAAGCACCAGCTCCAGAACCAGAGCCGGAACCACGACTTGATCCACACCGTCAGTCTGTTTATCAGTGGGATCCGGAGGAGATCGCCAACCAGTGGCATCCCGATGCTGCATCTCAGTACGACCCCAACTATAACTTTGATCCATGGGCATAGACCAACTTAGGCCAAAAGCCTAAGCTTGGGGGAGTACGTATTTCTCACCGACATTACATTCATGTTCACACACTCATTCTAGTTGTCGGTGCTCATACTCTTTCATTGTACTATCCATGCTAGTTTATTTTCTTTTCTTGCTTTCTTCTTGTGTGTTTGAAAAACCTTAGGAAAAAAATTAGTTGTAGCTTTTAGCTAGTTTACTTTTCATGCTGCAGTAGTAGTAATTAAAAGAAAACCCAAAAAGATTTCTCGTTCTTCTTTTGCTTGTTGGAGCTTTCCCGTGTAAATAGTTTTATTTCTTTTCTTTTCCTTGGGGGTCGAGAGGGGGAGACCATTATGAAAATATTGAAGTGGCTCCTATATGCATTATTGTTGATTTAACCAAGAGCCCATATTGCCTTGTCTTCTCCTGTTTATTGAATGCTTGTAGATTCCAGATTAGTCCAAAGCACGTGCACTATTATTATTATCATCGTTCGGTCGTGCAAGTGAAAGGCAATTATGACGATATACGATGGACTGATTGAGATGAGAGAAGCTGGTATGAACTCGACCTCTCTTGTTTTTGTAAATACGATTAGTTCATCGTTCCTGATTTAGCCTATTATGAATAAACATATTTGCAATGACAATTAGAGATTATAGTTGCTTATGCCATGCTTAATTAGCTAGGAGTTTATAATGGTTTACCTTGCGTGCCAACATACTATTAAAATGGTTGTGATGTGGTATAGTAGGGTGGTATCCTCCTTTGAATGATTCGAGTGGCTTGACTTGGCACATGTTCACGCATGTAGTTGAAACAAAATCAACATAGCCTCTATGATATTTATGTTCATGGTGGATTATATCCTACTCATGCTTGCACTCGATGTTTATTAATTTTAATGCATGTTCATGACTGTTGTCGCTCTCTAGCAGGTCGCTTCTCAGCCTTTTGCTAGCCTTCACTTGTACTAAGCAGGAATACTGATTGTGCACCCAATCCCTTAAACCCCAAAGTTATTCCATATGAGTCCCCATACCTTCCTATATGCGGTATCTACCTGCCGTTCCAAGTAAATTTGTATGTGCCAAACTCTAAACCTTCAAATGAAATTCTGTTTTGTATGCTCGAATAGCTCATGTATCAACTAGGTTGTCTGTATCTTCCATGTTAGGCGGGTTATTCTCAAGAGGAGTGGACTCCGCTGCTCACTCACGAGAAAATGGCTGGTCATCGGGATGCCCAGTCCCATGCTTTAAGCAAATGAAATCGAAATAATTGCAAACAAAACTCCCAAAGGGCTGTTGCTAGTTGGAGGCACTCGTTGTTTCGAGCAAGCCATGGATTGATTCTTATTGGTGGACGGGGAGTGTAAATTTTACCATTCTGTTTGGGAACCGCCTATAATGTATGTAGCATGGAAGATGTCGAGATCTCTCTGTTGTTATGTTGACAATGAAAGTATAGCACTCAAAATATTATTTACCTCTACTTTAGAATCGAGCTCTGGCACCTCTATAAATCCCTGCTTCCCTCTGCGAAGGGCATATTTGTTTACTTTTATGTTGAGTCATCACCCTCTTATTAAAAAGCACCAGTTGGAGAGCACCACTGTCATTTGCATCCATTACTATTAATTTATATTGAGCATGACTATGACTGGATCTCTTTTACCATGAGTTACAATGTTTAGTCAGTCCTGGATCTTCAGAGGTGCTCTACATTTATGTTTTGCAGTATCAGAAAGGGCTAGCGAGATACCATCTTGTTATATCATATTATGATTGTTTTGAGAAAGTGTTGTCATCCGAGATTTATTATAATTCCTTGCTAGTTGATTATGCCATTGATATGAGTAAACATGAGACCTAAATGTTATTGTGAATATGGTTAGTTCATAATCTTTGCTGAAAACTTGAATGCTGGCTTTACATATTTACAACTACAAGAGCAAACAGAGTTTGTAAAAGTTTTTCTTTATCACTTTCAGTTTGTCAACTGAATTTCTTGAGGACAAGCAAAGGTTTAAGCTTGGGGGAGTTGATACGTCTCCATCGTATCTACTTTTCCAAACACTTTTGCCCTTGTTTTGGACTCTAACTTGCATGATTTGAATGGAACTAACCCGGACCGACGCTGTTTTCAGCAGAATTGCCATGGTGTTATTTTTGTGCAAAAATAAAAGTTCTCGGAATGACCTGAAACTTCACGGAGATTATTTTTGGAAATAAAAAAAAATACTGGCGAAAGAATCAAGGCCAGGGGGCCCACACCCGGTCCAAAAGGGTGGGGGGCGCGCCCCCTACCTCGTGGGCCCCCTGGTGCTCCACCGAACTCAACTCCAACTCTATATATTCACGTTCGGGGAGAAAAAAATCATAGAGAAGGATTCATCGTGTTTTATGATACGGAGCCGCCGCCAAGCCCTAATCTCTCTCGGGAGGGCTGATCTGGAGTCCGTTCGGGGCTCCCGAGAGGGGAATCCGTCACCGTCGTCATCATCAACCTTCCTCCATCACCAATTTCATGATGCTCACCGTCGTGCATGAGTAATTTCATCGTAGGCTTGCTGGACAGTGATGGGTTGGATGAGATTTATCATGTAATCGAGTTAGTTTTGTTAGGGTTTGATCCCTAGTATCCACTATGTTCTGAGATTGATGTTGCTATGACTTTGCGATGCTTAATGCTTGTCACTAGGGCCCGAGTGCCATGAGTTCAGATCTGAACCTATTATGTTTTCATGAATATATGTGAGTTCTTGATCCTATCTTGCAAGTCTATAGTCACCTACTATGTGTTATGATCCGACAACCCTGAAGTGACAATAATCGGGACCACTCCCGGTGATGACCGTAGTTTGAGGAGTTCATGTATTCACTATGTGTTAATGCTTTGGTCCGGTACTCTATTAAAATGAGGCCTTAATATCCCTTAGTTCCCAATAGGACCCCGCTGCCATGGGAGGGTAGGATAAAAGATGTCATGCAAGTTCTTTCCCATAAGCACGTATGACTATATTCGGAATACATGCCTACATTACATTGATGAATTGGAGCTAGTTCTGTGTCACCCTATGTTATAACTGTTGCATGAATAATCGCATCCGGCATAATTATCCATCACCGATCTAATGCCTACGAGCTTTTCACATATTTCTCTTCGCTTAGTTACTTTACTTTTGCCACTGTTACCATTATTTCCATACTACTTTGCTACTAATCATTTTGATGCAGATATTAAGTTATCCAGGTGCGGTTGAATTGACAACTCAGTTGCTAATACTTGAGAATATTCTTTGGCTCCCCTTGTGTCGAATCAATAAATTTGGGTTGAATACTCTACCCTCAAAAACTATTGTGATCCCCTATACTTGTGGGTTATAAGTAACAGCGTTTTTTCTTGGATTTATCTGATCAAACGTATGTTTTTTCCCATGAAGTTATTTAGACATTTCTTTGTTTTTTTATGAAGAGCAGCAGTGCTACTTTTCATTATATAAAGTGAGAAAATACTATAGTATTATAATGAAAAGCACATCAAGAGAAGTGGCAAAGCATTTGTTTGGTTATCGCCTCTGTTGCATAAGCATTAGAGGATGCAAGAGCTATCAAATATAATTTGTACGATATGGAGTCACTTTTGTTAGGGATAACATCGATTTGATCACTTATATCTGTTTCAGCAGGTCATTCGAAGGGCACTCTTCCACCTACAACCCGAGCCAGAGCAGTGCCCACAAGCAGGCAGAACCGCATGAGCCCACGAGCACGACCAGCGGCATACTCCCACCTCCCAACAAGCACGGCTGGGTGGGTGGAGCTGCGATAGAAACCGCTGCGTCCAGACAGAGTTTCCGGGAGGTTCTGCTCCTGCCAGGACACTGTGTCGCAGACCACCTCTTCTCCTCCTCTGATTGCCACAGCGGCGGTGCTGATGGACGGGCACGTGAGGTAGGGGAAGTTGTGGGATGCGGAGGGGGGTGGGGAGGACATGGCAGTCATCACGGTACCGTGACGGTTTCATCTGCAGTCCACCTCCTTGCATTTGGCCCCTGCTTTCTCCCTTAGTGGCTTTCTTTGAAGTTCTATTTTGGGCATCCATGCATTTTCTCTTTGGTCGATTTAATCATTTTACCCTTTTTCTTGAAACGGATAAATGTTGTACCTCATGAATATGTCACCGCGGGAGTTCTCTTCTTTATTGTATTTATGTTTATTTTTGAAGAAATTTCGTTCAATGGTTATGTTATATCTTAATTATGATATAATATTTCAAATCACCAAATAGTATGATGTAATCCTCTAAGCATGGTTCACATACTTGCTTTTTCATATTTACTATCATAAATTTCTTTCAATGGGATATCTAGAAATAATTGTTTCTATGTGTTCCCATTGGTGCCTGAATAATTTGTCACTCTTTCTTTGGTATTCATAATTTGCCACCTTCCTTTTTGCTTTACCTTGATGTGCATCTTTTCAGTTTCAGTCCATTGGTGGTGATTTTATATGCAATGTGCAGGTCAAGAAGAATTAGGTGGCCTTATTACACCAGATTTTTAGAAGCATGGGTGTGTGTTGGACAGCTTCACTTGTCTACTGTCATTTGTCTACCAGTTAGCTCATACAAATGAGTTGACTATGGTTCTCCTCTAAACGATACCTGTTTATATTTGTAAATGCGTTATTTGTTGATATGATGATAGTTACAGGGTGAATAAACAATGCTAAACATCTGCTAATGCTACTGGACTCGAGTTCTGGTATGTATTTTTTTGTTCTACATTTCGGTTCTATAGGACTTTTGAGTGCTGTCATGTAAAATTTCTGCAAGGCTGTGATAGGACTTCAGTAAAAAGGGATGGAACATGTTTGTGGAACTAAATATTGATTTATCGGAATAAATGATACAACTATTTGTAATTTGAATTTCAGCACATATGTGCAGCTATGGATATACTTGTTGCTAATGGTCATTTATAAAGTATCTATCTGTGAATGAATTTTTGAATATTACCATAATATTTATGATATTAGGGAACACTTCGATTGTGGTTCATGGCAAAACACTTGTGATGATGTTGTTCAACTATTGTATGGCAGCTCTAGTTTGTGTGTTTGCGTATGCCTAGCCAACCTTGGTTCATTGCAACCGAGTCCCAAGCGAAGCTTTAGAAGCATCATCTTTTTCAGAAGGTAGAGAAAGAAGGTGCGATGATACTTTTTCTCCTCCCGTTGTAACTAAATATTAAGAAAGAGATTATATCTCTTATAGCAACTCCAACGCAGTGACCTATTTTGTCCGCGTGTGCAGATACCCAATTTCATTTTGTGTCCGATTTGTGTCCGTTCGGACCCATTTTCGTCCTAAATTTGGGACACACTTGTGTCAGAGGCGGACACAAAGCGGACGTATTCTGTGTCAACCTCATCCGTCTGTATCCGGGCCTGACCCATTTGTCACTCACTCACCCACCTCTAGCTCCCCCTTATTTTATTAATTGGACCACTATTTGAAATATGCCCTAGAGGCAATAATAAAAGGGTTATTATTATATTTCCTTGTTCATGATAATTGTCTATTGTTCATGCTATAATTGTGTTATCCGGAAATCGTAATACATGTGTGAATACATAGACCAGAACATGTCCCTAGTGAGCCTCTAGTTGACTAGCTCGTTGATCAATAGATGGTTACGGTTTCCTAACCATGGACCTAGGATGTCATTGATAACGGGATCACATCATTAGGATAATGATGTGATGGAAAAGACCCAATCCTAAGCTTAGCACAAGATCGTGTAGTTCGTCTGCTAAAGTTTTTCTAATGTCAAGTATCCTTTCCTTAGACCATGAGATTGTGCAACTCCCGGATACCGTAATGGTACTTTGGGTGTGCCAAACGTCACAACGTAACTGGGTGGCTATAAAGGTACACTACGGGTATCCCCGAAAGTATCTGTTGGGTTGGCACGAATCGAGACTGGGATTTGTCACTCTGTATGATGGAGAGGTATCTCTGGGGCCACTCAGTAGGACATCATCATAATGAGCTCAATGTGATAGAGTTGTTCACAGGATGATGTGTTACGGGAACGAGTAAAGAGACTTGCCGTAACGAGATTGAACAAGGTATCGGTATACCGACGATCAAATCTCGGGCAAGTATCGTACCGATAGACAAAGGGAATTGTATACGGGATTGATTGAATCCTCGACATCGTGGTTCATCCGATGAGATTATCGTGGAGCATGTGGGAGCCAACAAGGGTATCCAGATCCCGCTGTTGGTTATTTACCGGAGATTTGTCTCGGTCATGTCTACGTGTCTCCCGAACCCGTAGGGTCTACACACTTAAGGTTCGGTGACGCTAGAGTTGTAGAGATATTAGTATGCGGTTAACCGAAAGTTGTTATGGAATGGTCCGGAGGTAAAGATTTATATATAGGAAGTCCAGTTTCGGCCACCGGGAGAGTTTCGAGGGTCACCGGTATTGTACCGGGACCACCGGAAGGGTCCCGGGGGTCCACCAGGTGGGGCCACCTATCCCGGAGGGCCCCATGGGCTGAAGTGGCGTGGGAACCAGCCCCTGGTGGGCTGGTGCGCCCCACCCAAGGGCCCAAGGCTCCTAGGGTTGGAAACCCTAGGGGGCCGTTGCCCCCCGAGGGGGCATGCGCCCCCCCTGGTTGGAAACCCTAAGGGGGCCATTGCCGCCCGAGGGGCTGCCCCCCCCCCCCTCTAGATGGGATCTCCAAGGGGGCATGCGCCCCCCTAGCCCCTATATATAGTGGGGGGAGGGAGGGCAGCTGCACCCTAAGCCCTGGCGCCTCCCTCTCCCTCCCGTGACACCCCTTCCTCCTCCGGTAGTGCTTGGCGAAGCCCTGCTGGAATCCCGCTGCTTCCACCACCACGCCGTCGTGCTGCTGGATCTCCATCAACTTCTCCTTCCCCCTTGCTGGATCAAGGAGGAGATGTCTCCGCTCCGTACGTGTGTTGAACGCGGAGGTGTCGTCCGTTCGGCGCTAGGATCATCGGTGATTTGGATCACGACGAGTACGACTCCATCAACCCCGTTCTCTTGAACGCTTCCGCTCGCGATCTACAAAGGTATGTAGATGCACTCCTCTCTCTCTCTCGTTGCTAGATGACTCCATAGATTGATCTTGGTGATGCGTAGAAAATTTTAAATTTCTGCTACGATCCCCAAAAGTGGCATCATGAGCTAGGTCTACGCGTAGTTTCTATGCACGAGTAGAACACAAGTTTGTTGTGGGCGTCGATTTTGTCAATTTACTTGCCACTACTAGTCTTATCATGTTTCGGCGGCATCGTGGGATGAAGCGGCCCGGACCGACCTTACACGTACGCTTACGTGAGACAGGTTCCACCGACTGACATGCACTAGTTGCATAAGGTGGCTAGCGGGTGTCTGTCTCTCCCACTTTAGTCGGATGGATTCGATGAAAAGGGTCCTTATGAAGGGTAAATAGAAATTGGCATATCACGTTGTGGTTTTGGCGTAGGGAAGAAATGTTCTTGCTAGAAACCTATAGCAGCCACGTAAAAACATGCAACAACAATTAGAGGACGTCTAACTTGTTTTTGCAGCATATGCCGTGTGATGTGATATGGCCAAAAGGATGTGATGAATGATATATATGTGATGTATGAGATTGATCATGTTCTTGTAATAGGAATCACGACTTGCATGTCGATGAGTATGACAACCGGCAGGAGCCATAGGAGTTGTCTTAATTATTGTATGACCTGCGTGTCATTGAATAACGCCATGTAATTACTTTACTTTATTGCTAAACCGTTAGCCATAGTAGTAGAAGTAATCGTTGGCGTGACAACTTCATGAAGACACGATGATGGAGATCATGGTGTCATGCCGGTGACGATGATGATCATGGCACCCCGAAGATGGAGATCAAAAGGAGCAAAATGATATTGGCCATATCATGTCACTATTTGATTGCATGTGATGTTTATCATGTTTTACATCTTATTTGCTTAGAATGACGGTAGCATAAATAAGATGATCCATCATAATAATTTCAAGAAAGTATTCCCCCTAACTGTGCGCCTTTGCGAAAGTTCGTTGTTTCAAAGCACCACGTGATGATCGGGTGTGATAGATTCTAGCGTTCACATACAACGGGTGTAAGCCAGATTTAACCATGCAAAAACACTTAGGTTGACTTGACGAGCCTAGCATGTACAGATATGGCCTCGGAACACAAGAGACCGAAAGGTCGAACATGAGTCGTATTGAAGATACGATCAACATGAAGATGTTCACCGATGATGACTAGTCCGTCTCACGTGATGATCGGACACGGCCTAGTTGACTCGGATCATGTATCACTTAGATGACTAGAGGGATGTCTATCTGAGTGGGAGTTCATTAAATAATTTGATTAGATGAACTTAATTATCATGAACATAGTCTAAAACTTTGCAATATGTCTTGTAGATCAAATGGCCCACGCTAATGTTGCCCTCAACTTCAACGCGTTCCTAGAGAAAACCAAGCTGAAAGACGATGGCAGCAACTACACGGACTGGGTCCGTAACCTGAGGATTATCCTCATAGCTGCCAAGAAAGCATATGTCCTTGATGCACCTCTAGGTGAAGCACCTGTTTTCCCAGCAACTCAAGACGTTATGAACGCTTGGCAGTCGCGTAGTGATGATTACTCCCTGGTTCAGTGCCGCATGCTTTACAGCTTAGAACCGGGGCTCCAAAAGCGTTCTGAGAAGCACGGAGCATATAAGATGTTCCAAGAGCTGAAAATGGTTTTCAAAGCTCATGCCCGGGTTGAGAGATATGAAGTATACGACAAGTTCTACAGTTGTAAGATGGAGGAGAATAGTTCTGTCAGCGAGCACATACTCAAAATGTCTAGGTTGCACAACCGCTTATCTCGGCTGGGAGTTAATCTCCCGGATGATGCGGTTGTTGACAGAATCCTTCAGTTGCTCCCACCTAGCTACAAGAGCTTTGTGATGAACTTCAATATGCAGGGGATGGAAAAGACCATTCCTGAGGTATATTCAATGCTGAAATCAGCGGAGGTGGAGATCAAAAAGGAACATCAAGTGTTGATGGTGAATAAAACCACTAAGTTCAAGAAAGGCAAGGGTAAGAAGAACTTCAAGAAGGACGGCAAGGGAGTTGCCGCGCCCGGTAAGCCAGTTGCCGGGAAGAAGCCAAAGCATGGACCCAAGCCTGAGACTAAGTGCTTTTATTGCAACGGAAACAGTCACTGGAAGCGGAACTGCCCCAAGTACTTAGCAGATAAGAAGGCCGGCAATACCAAAGGTATATGTGATATACATGTTATTGATGTGTACCTAACCAGCGCTCGTTGTAGCTCCTGGGTATTTGATACCGGTGCGGTTGCTCATATTTGTAACTCAAAACAGGATCTGCGGAATAAGCGGAAACTGGCGAAGGATGAGGTGACGATGCACGTCGGGAATGGTTCCAAGGTAGATGTGATCACCGTCGGCACGCTACCTCTAAATTTACCTACGAGATTAGTTTTAAACCTCAATAATTGTTATTTAGTACCAGCTTTGAGCATGAACATTGTATCTAGATCTCGTTTAATGCAAGATGGCTACTCATTTAAGTATGAGAATAATGGTTGTTCTATTTATATGAGAGACATGTTTTATGGTCATGCCCCGCTGGTCAATGGTTTATTCTTATTGAATCTCGAACGTGATGTTACACATATTCATAGTGTGAATGCCAAAAGATGTAAGGTTGATAATGATAGTCCCACATACTTGTGGCACTGCCGCCTTGGTCACATTGGTGTCAAACGCATGAAGAAACTCCATGCAGATGGACTTTTGGAGTCTCTTGATTATGAATCATTTGACACGTGCGAACCATGCCTCATGGGCAAAATGACCAAGACTCCGTTCTCCGGAACAATGGAGCGAGAAACCAACTTATTGGAAATCATACATACTGATGTGTGCGGTCCAATGAGCGTTGAGGCTCGTGGTGGTTATCGTTATGTTCTCACCCTCACTGATGACTTAAGTAGATATGGGTATGTCTACTTGATGAAACACAAGTCTGAGACCTTTGAAAAGTTCAAGGAATTTCAGAATGAGGTAGAGAATCAACGTGATAGAAAAATAAAGTTCTTACGATCAGATCGTGGGGGAGAATATTTGAGTCACGAATTTGGTACGCACTTAAGGAAATGTGGAATTGTTTCACAACTCACGTCGCCTGGAACACCTCAGCGTAACAGTGTGTCCGAACGTCGTAATCGCACTCTATTGGATATGGTGCGATCTATGATGTCACTCATCGATTTACCGCTATCATTTTGGGGATACGCTCTAGAGACAAATACATTCACTTTAAATAGGGCACCGTCTAAATCCGTTGAGACGACACCGTATGAATTATGGTTTGGGAAGAAACCCAAGCTGTCGTTTCTAAATGTTTGGGGATGCGATGCTTATGTCAAGAAACTTCAACCTGAAAAGCTCGAACCCAAGTCGGAAAAATGCATCTTCATAGGATACCCTAAGGAAACCATTGGGTATACCTTCTACTTCAGATCCGAAGGCAAGATCTTTGTTGCCAAGAACAGGTCCTTTCTAGAGAAAGAGTTTCTCTCGAGAGAAGTAAGTGGGAGGAAAGTAGAACTTGATGAAGTACTGCCTCTTGAACCGGAAATTAGCGCAGCTCAGGAAAATGTTTCTGTGGTGCCTGCACCGGATAGAGAGGAAGTTAATGATGATGCTCAAGGTACTTCGGATCAAGTTGCTACTGAACTTCGTAGGTCCACAAGGACACGTTCCACACCAGAATGGTATGGCAACCCTGTCCTGGAAATCATGTTGTTAGACAACGGTGAACCTTCGAACTATGAAGAAGCGATGGTGGGCCCAGATTCCAACAAATGGCTTGAGGCCATGCAATCCGAGATAGGATCCATGTATGAAAAAAAAGTATGGACTTTGACAGACTTGCCCGATGATTGGTGAGCGATAAAAAATAAATGGATCTTTAAGAAGAAGACAGACGCAGATGGTAATGTTACCATCTACAAAGCTCGACGTGTCGCTAAGGGTTATCGACAAGTTCAAGGGGTTGACTACGATGAGACCTTCTCACCCTTAGCGAAGCTGAAGTCTGTCTGAATCATGTTAGCAATTGCCGCATTCTACGATTATGAAATATGGCAAATGGACGGCAAAATGGCATTCCTTAAGAGCTTTCTTAAGGAAGAATTGCATATGATGCAGCCGGAAGGTTTTGTCGATCCTAAGAATGCTAACAAGGTATGCAAGCTCCAACACTCCATCTATGGGCTGGTGCAAGCATCTCGGAGTTGGAACATTCGCTTTGATGAAATGATCAAAGCGTTTGGGTTTATGCAAACTTATGGAGAAGCCTGCGTTTACAAGAAAGTGAGTGGGAGCTCTGTAGAATTTCTCATATTATATGTAGAGGACATCCTTGAAGGAAATATGCCCTAGAGGCAATAATAAAGTTATTATTTATTTCCTCATATCATGATAAATGTTTATTATTCATGTTATAATTGTATTAACCGGAGACATGATACATGTGTGAATACATAGACAAACTTGATATCACTAGTATGCCTCTACTTGACTAGCTCATTAATCAAAGATCGTTATGTTTCCTAACCATAGACATGTGTTGTCATTTGATTAACGGGATCACATCATTAGGAGAATGATGTGATTGACTTGACCCATTCCGTTAGCTTAGCACTTGATCGTTTAGTATGTTGTTATTGCTTTCTTCATGACTTATACAAGTTCCTATAACTATGAGATTATGCAACCCCCGTTTATCGTAGGAACACTTTGTGTGCTACCAAACGTCACAACGTAACTGGGTGATTATAAAGGAGCTCTACATGTGTCTCCAAAGGTACATGTTGAGTTGGCGTATTTCGAAATTAGGTTTTGTCACTCCGATTGTCGGAGAGGTATCTCTGGGCCTCTCGGTAATGCACATCACTATAAGCCTTGCAAGCAATGTAGGTAATGAGTTAGTTACGGAATGATGCATTACGTAACGAGTAAAGAGACTTGCCGGTAACGAGATTGAACTAGGTATTGGATACCGACGATCGAATCTCGGGCAAGTAACATACCGATGACAAAGGGAACAACGTATGTTGTTATACGGTTTGACCGATAAAGATCTTCGTAGAATATGTAGGAGCCAATATGAACATCCAGGTTCCGCTATTGGTTATTGACCGGAAACAGTTCTAGGTCATGTCTACATAGTTCTCGAACCCGTAGGGTCCGCACGCTTAAGGTTTCGTTGATAGTTTTATTATGAGTTTATGATTTTTGATGTACCGAAGGTTGTTCGGAGTCCCGGATGTGATCACGGACATGACGAGGAGTCTCGAAATGGTTGAGACATAAAGATTGATATATTAGAAGCCTATATTTGGATATCGGAAGTGTTCCGGGTGAAATCAGGATTTTACCGGAGTACCGGGAGGTTACCGGAACCCCCCGGGAGCTTAATGGGACAATATGGGCCTCAGTGGAAATAGAGGGCAGCAAGGGGGTGTGGGGCGCCCCCCCCCCCCCCAAGGCCCAAACCGAATTGGTTTAGGGCAAGGGGGGCCGGGCCCCCTCTTTCCTTCTCCCCTTCTCCCTTTCCTTCTCCTCTCCTAGTCCAACAAGGAAGAAGGGAGTCCTACTCCAGGTGGGAGTAGGACTCCCCATGGCGCGCCCCCTCCTAGGCCGGCCGCCCCCTCCCCCTTGCTCCTTTATACAGGGGCAGGGGAGCACCTCCAAGACACAACAATTGATCTCTTGATCTCTTAGCCATGTGCGGTGCCCCCCTCCACCATAGTCCTCGATAATATTGTAGCGGTGCTTAGGCGAAGCCCTGTGATGGTAGAACATCAAGATCGTCACCACGCCGTCGTGCTGGCGGAATTCTTCCCCGACATTCTGCTGGATCAGAGTCCGGGGATCGTCATCGAGCTGAACGTGTGCTAGAACTCGGAGGTGCCGTAGTTTCGGTGGTTGATCGGTCGGGCCATGAAGACGTACGACTACATCAACCGTGTTGTTTTAACGCTTCCGCTTTCGGTCTACGAGGGTACGTTGACAACACTCTCCCCTCTCATTGCTATGCATCACCATGATCTTGCGTGTGCGTAGGAATTTTTTTGAAATTACTACATTCCCCAACAGTGGCATCCGAGCCAGGTTTAATGCGTAGATGTCATATGCACGAGTAGAACACAAGTGAGTTGTGGGCGATATAAGTCATACTGCTTACCAGCATGTCATACTTTGGTTCAGCGTTATTGTGAGATGAAGCGACACGGACCGACACTACGCGTACGCTTACGCGAGACTGGTTTCACCGTTACGAGCACTCCTTGCTTAAAGGTGACCAGCGGGTGTCTGTCTCTCTCACTTTAGTTGAACCGAGTGTGGCTACGCCCGGTCCTTGCGAAGGTTAAAACATCACTAACTTGACGAACTATCGTTGTGGTTTTGATGCGTAGGTAAGAACGGTTCTTGCTCAGCCCGTAGCAGCCACGTAAAATTTGCAACAACAAAGTAGAGGACGTCTAACTTGTTTTTGCAGGGCATGTTGTGATGTGATATGGTTAAGACATGATGCTATATTTTATTGTATGAGATGATCATGTTTTGTAACCAAGTTATCGGCAACTGGCAGGAGCCATATGGTTGTCGCTTTATTGTATGAAATGCAAACACCCTGTAATTGCTTTACTTTATCACTAAGAAGTAGCGATAGTCGTAGAAGCAATAGATGGCGTAACGACAACGATGCTACGATGGAGATCAAGGTGTCGTGCCGGTGACGATGGTGATCACAACGGTGCTTCGGAGATGGAGATCACAAGCACAAGATGATGATGGCCATATCATATCACTTATATTGATTGCATGTGATGTTTATCCTTTATGCATCTTATCTTGCTTTGATTGACGGTAGCATTTTAAGATGATCTCTCACTAATTATCAAGAAGTGTTCTCCCTGAGTATGCACCGTTGTGAAAGTTCTTCGTGCTGAGACACCACGTGATGATCGGGTGTGATAGGCTCTATGTTCAAATACGACTGGTGCAAAACAGTTGCACACGCGGAATACTCATGTTAAACTTGACGAGCCTAGCATATACAGATATGGCCTCGGAACATGGAGACCGAAAGGTCGAACGTGAATCATATAGTAGATATGATCAACATAGTGATGTTCACCATTGAAACTACTCCATCTCACGTGATGATCGGACATGATTTAGTTGATTTGGATCACATGATCACTTAGATGACTAGAGAGATGTCTGTCTAAGTGGGAGTTCTTAAGTAATATGATTAATTGAACTTAAATTTATCATGAACTTAGTACCTGATAGTATTTTGCTTGTCTATGTTTGTTGTAGATAGATGGCTCGTGTTGTTGTTCTGTTGAAATTTAATGCGTTCCTTGAGAAAGCTAAGTTGAAAGATGATGGTAGCAATTACACGGACTGGGTCCGTAACTTGAGGATTATCCTCATTGCTGCATAGAAGAATTACATCCTGGAAGCACCGATGGGTGCCAGGCCTGCTGCAGATGCAACTGATGATGTTAAGAACGTCTGGTAGAGCAAAGCTGATGACTACTCGATAGTTCAGTGTGCCATGCTTTACGGCTTGGAACCGGGTCTTCAATGACGTTTTGAATGTCATGGAGCATATGAGATGTTCCATGAGTTGAAGTTAATATTTCAAGCAAATGCCCAGATTGAGAGATATGAAGTCTCCAATAAGTTCTATAGCTGTAAGATGGAGGAGAATAGTTCTGTCAGTGAACATATACTCAAAATTTCTGGGTATAATAATCACTTGATTCAACTGGGAGTTAATCTTCCTGATGATAGTGTCATTGATAGAATTCTTCAATCACTGCCACCAAGCTACAAGAGCTTCGTGATGAACTATAATATGCAAGGGTGGACAAGACTATTCCCGAGCTCTTCGCAATGCTAAAAGCTACGGAGGTAGAAATCAAGAAGGAGCATCAAGTGTTGATGGTCAATAAGACCACCAGTTTCAAGAAAAAGGGCAAAGGGAAGAAGAAGGGGAACTTCAAGAAGAACAACAAACAAGTTGCTGCTCAAGAGAAGAAACCCAAATCTGGACCTAAGCCTGAGACTAAGTGCTTCTACTGCAAGCAGACTGGACACTGGAAGCGGAACTGCCCCAAGTTTTTGGCGGATAAGAAGGATGGCAAAGTGAACAAAGGTATATGTGATATACATGTTATTGATGTGTACCTTACTAATGCTTGCAGTAGCACCTGGGTATTTGATACTGGTTCTGTTGCTAATATTTGCAACTCGAAACAGGGACTACGGATTAAGCGAAAATTGGCTAAGGACGAGGTGACGATGCGCGTGGGAAATGGTTCAAAGTCGATGTGATCGTGGTCGGCACGCTACCTCTACATCTACCATCGGGATTAGTTTTAGACCTGAATAATTATTATTTGGTGCCGGCGTTAAGCATGAACATTATATCTGGATCTTGTTTGATGCGAGACGGTTATTCATTTAAATCAGAGATTAATGGTTGTTCTATTTATATGAGTAATATCTTTTATGGTCATGCACCCTTGAAGTGTGGTCTATTTTTATTAAATCTCGATAGTAGTGATACACATATTCATATTGTTGAAGCCAAAAGATGCAGAGTTGATAATGATAGTGCAACTTATTTGTGGCACTGCAGTTTGGGTCATATTGGTGTAAAGCGCATGAAGAAACTCCATACTGATGGACTTCTGGAATCACTTAATTATGAATTACTTGGTACTTCCGAACCGTGCCTCATGGGCAAGATGACAAAAACGCCGTTCTCCGGAACTATGGAGCGAGCAACTGATTTGTTGGAAATCATACATACTGATGTATGTGGTCAAATGAATATTGAGGCTCGCGGCGGGTATCGTTATTTTCTCACCTTCACAGATGATTTGAGCAGATATGGGTATATCTACTTGATGAAACACAAGTATGAAACATTTGAAAAGTTCAAAGAATTTCAGAGTAAAGTGGAAAATCATCGACAAGATAATAAAATTTCTACGATCTTATCGTGGAGGAGAATATTTGAGTTACGAGTTTGGTTTACATTTGAAGCAATGCGGAATAGTTTCGCAACTCACGCCACCCGTAACACCACAACGAAATGGTGTGTCCGAACGTTGTAATCGTACTTTACTAGATATGGTGCGATCTATGATGTGTCTTACTGATTTACCTCTATCGTTTTGGGGTTATGCTTTAGAGACGGCTGCATTCACGTTAAATAGGGCACCATAAAAATCCGTTGAGATGACGCCTTATGAATTGTGGTTTGGCAAGAAACCAAAGTTGTCGTTTCTTAAAGTTTGGGGCTGCGATGCTTATGTGAATAAAATTCAACCAGACAAGCTTGAACCCAAGTCGGAGAAATGTGTCTTCATAGGATACCCAAAAGAGACTACTGGGTACACCTTCTATCACATATCTGAGGGCAAGATTTTGTTGCTAAATTCGGATTCTTTCTAGAGAAGGATTTTCTCTCGAAAGAAGTGAGTGGGAGGAAAGTAGAACTTGATGAGGTAACTGTACCTGCTCCCTTATTGGAAAGTAGTTCATCACAAGAACCGGTTCCTGTGACAACTACACCAATCAGTGAGGAAGCTAATGATATTGATCATGAAACTTCAGATCAAGTTACTACCGAACCTCGTGGGTCTACGAGTAAGATCCGCACTGAGTGGTACAGTAATCCTATTCGGAAGTCATGTTACTTGACCATGGCGAACCTACAAACTATGAGGAAGCGATGATCAGCCCAGATTCCGCAAAATGGCTTGAGGCCATGAAATCTGAGATGGGATCCATGTATGAGAACAAAGTATGGACTTTGGTTGACTTGCCCGATGATCGGCAAGCCATCGAGAATAAATGGATCTTCAAGAAGAAGACTGGCGCTGATGGTAATATAACTGTCTACAAAGCTCGACTTGTTGTGAAAGTTTTTTGACAAGTTCAAGGGGCTGACTACGATGAGACTTTCTCACCCGTAGCGATGCTTAAGTCTGTCTGAATCATGTTAGAAATTGCCGCATTTTATGATTATGAAATTTGGCAAATGGATGTCAAAACTGCATTCCTGAATGGATTTCTGGAAGAAGAGTTGTATATGATGCAGCCGGAAGGTTTTGTCGATCCAAAAGGTGCTAACAAAGTGTGCAAGCTCCAGCAATCCATTTATGGACTGGTGCAAGCATCTCGGAGTTAGAATAAACGCTTTGATAGTGTGATCAAAGCATATGGTTTTATACAGACTTTTGGAGAAGCCTGTATTTACAAGAAAGTGAGTGGGAGCTCTGTAGCATTTCTAATATTATATGTAGATGGCATATTGTTAATTGGAAATGATATAGAATTTCTGGATAGCATAAAGGGATACTTGAATAAAAGTTTTTCGATGAAAGACCTCGGTGAAGCTGCTTACATATTGGGCATCAAGATCTATAGAGATAGATCAAGACGCTTGATTGGACTTTCACAAAGCACATACCTTGATAAAGTTTTGAAAAAGTTCAAAATGGATCAGGCAAAGAAAGGATTCTTGCCTGTATTACAAGGTGTGAAGTTGAGTCAGACTCAATGCCCGACCACAGCAGAAGATAGAGAGAAAATGAAAGATGTTCCCTATGCTTCAGCCATAGGCGCTATCATGTATGCAATGCTGTGTACCAGACCTGATGTATGCTTAGCAATAAGTTTGGCAGGGAGGTACCAAAGTAATCCAGGAGTGGATCACTGGACAGCAGTCAAGAATATCCTGGAATACCTAAAAAGGACTAAGGATATGTTTCTCGTTTATGGAGGTGACAAAGAACTAGTTGTAAATGGTTACGTCGATGCAAGCTTTGACACTGATCCGGACAATTCTAAATCGCAAACCGGATACGTGTTTATATTGAACGGTGGAGCTGTCAGTTGGTGCAGTTCTAAACAAAGCGTCATGGCGGGATCTACATGCGAAGCGGAGTACATAGCTGCTTCGGAAGCAGCAAATGAAGGAGTCTGGATGAAAGAGTTTATTTCCGATCTAGGTGTCATACCTAGTGCATCGGGACCAATGAAGATCTTCTGTGACAATACTGGTGCAATTGCCTTGGCAAAGGAATCCAGATTTCACAAGAGGACCAAGCAAATCAAGAGACGCTTCAATTCCATCCGGGACCAAGTCCAGGTGGGAGACATAGAGATTTGCAAGATACATACGTATCTGAATGTTGCCGACCCGTTGACTAAGCCTCTTCCACGAGCAAAACATGATCAGCACCAAGACTCCATGGGAGTTAGAATCATTACTATGTAATCTAGATTATTGACTCTAGTGCAAGTGGGAGACTGAAGGAAATATGCCCTAGAGGCAATAATAAAGTTATTATTTATTTCCTCATATCATGATAAATGTTTATTATTCATGCTATAATTATATTAACCGGAGACATGATACATGTGTGAATACATAGACAAACTTGATGTCACTAGTATGCCTCTACTTGACTAGCTCATTAATCAAAGATGGTTATGTTTCCTAACCATAGAAATGTGTTGTCATTTGATTAACGGGATCACATCATTAGGAGAATGATGTGATTGACTTGACCCATTCCGTTAGCTTAGCACTTGATCGTTTAGTATGTTGCTATTGCTTTCCTCATGACTTATACAAGTTCCTATAACTATGAGATTATGCAACTCCCGTTTATCGGAGGAACACTTTGTGTGCTACCAAACGTCACAACGAATCGGGTGATTATAAAGGAGCTCTCAGGTGTCTCCAAAGGTACATGTTGAGTTGGCATATTTCGAGATTAGGTTTTGTCACTCCGATTGTCGGAGAGGTATCTCTGGGCCCTCTCGGTAATGCAAATCACTATAAGCCTTGCAAGCAATGTAGCTAATGAGTTAGTTACGGAATGATGCACTACGTAACGAGTAAAGAGACTTGCCGGTAACGAGATTGAACTAGGTATTGGATACCGACGATCGAATCTCGGGCAAGTAACATACCGATGACAAAGGGAACAACGTATGTTGTTATGCGGTTTGACCGATAAAGATCTTCGTAGAATATGTAGGAGCCAATATGAACATCCAGGTTCCGCTATTGGTTATTGACCGGAAACAGTTCTAGGTCATGTCTACATAGTTCTCGAACCCGTAGGGTCCGCACGCTTAAGGTTTCATTGACAGTTTTATTATGAGTTTATGAGTTTTGATGTACCGAAGGTTGTTCGGAGTCCCGGATGTGATCACGGACATGACGAGGAGTCTCGAAATGGTCGAGACATAAAGATTGATATATTGGAAGCCTATATTTGGATATCGGAAGTGTTCCGGGTGAAATCGGGATTTTACCGGAGTACCGGAAGCTTAATGGGCCTATATGGGCCTTAGTGGAAATAGAGGGCAGCAAGGGGGTGTGGGGCCCCCCCAAGGCCCAAACCGAATTGGTTTAGGGCAAGGGGGGCCGGCCCCCCTCTTTCCTTCTCCCCCTCTCCCTTTCCTTCTCCTCTCCTAGTCCAACAAGGAAGAAGGGAGTCCTACTCCCGGTGGGAGTAGGACTCCCCATGGCGCGCCCCCTCCTAGGCCGGCCGCCCCCTCCCCCTTGCTCCTTTATATACAGGGGCAGGGGGGCACCTCCAAGACACAACAATTGATCTCTTGATCTCTTAGCCGTGTGCGGTGCCCCACTCCACCATAGTCCTCGATAATATTGTAGCGGTGCTTAGACGAAGCCCTGCGACGGTAGAACATCAAGATCGTCACCACGCCGTCGTGCTGACGGAACTCTTCCCCGACATTCTGCTGGATCGGAGTCCGGGGATCGTCATCGAGCTGAACGTTTGCTAGAACTCGGAGGTGCCGTAGTATCGGTGCTTGATCAGTCGGGCCGTGAAGATGTACGACTACGTCAACCGCGTTGTTCTAACGCTTCCGCTTTCGGTCTACGAGGGTACGTGGACAACACTCTCCCCTCTCGTTGCTATGCATCACCATGATCTTGCGTCTGCGTAGGAATTTTTTTGATATTACTACGTTCCCCAACAATCCTGTTGATGGGAAATGATATAGAACTCTTGGAGAGCATAAAGGCCTACTTGAATAAGTGTTTTTCAATGAAGGGCCTTGGAGAAGCTGCTTACATATTAGGCATCAAGATCTATAGAGATAGATCGAGACGCCTCTTAGGTCTTTCACAAAGCACATACCTTGATAAGATATTGAAGAAGTTCAATATGGATCAGTCCAAGAAAGGGTTCTTGCCTGTATTGCAAGGTGTGAAATTGAGCTCAGCTCAAAGCCCGACAACGGCAGAAGATAGAGAAAAGATGGGTGTCATCCCCTATGCCTCAGCCATAGGGTCTATTATGTATGCCATGTTGTGTACCAGACCTGATGTAAACCTTGTCGTAAGTTTGGTAGGAAGATACCAAAGTAATCCCGGCATGGAACACTGGACAGCGGTCAAGAATATCCTGAAGTACCTGAAAAGGACTAAGGAGATGTTTCTCGTTTATGGAGGTGACGAAGAGCTCGTCGTAAAGGGTTACGTCGATGCTAGCTTCGACACGGATCTGGATGACCCCAAGTCACAAACCGAATACGTGTATATTTTGAATGGTGGGGCAGTAAGCTGGTGCAGTTGCAAGCAAAGCGTCATGGCGGGATCTACATGTGAAGTGGAGTACATGGCAGCCTCGGAGGCAGCACATGAAGCAATCTGGATGAAGGAGATCATTACCGACCTAGGAGTTATTCCCAATGCGTCGGGCCCGATGACTCTCTTCTGTGACAACACTGGAGCTATTGCCCTTGCCAAGGAGCCCAGGTTTCACAAGAAGACCAGACACATCAAGATGGATACATAGATATTTGTAAAGTGCATACGGATCTGAATGTCGCATATCTTTTGACTAAACCTCTTCCGCGAGCAAAGCATGATCAACACCAGAACTCTATGGGTGTTCGATTCATCACAATGTAACTAGGTTATTGACTCTAGTGCAAGTGGGAGACTGTTGGAAATATGCCCTAGAGGCAATAATAAAAGGGTTATTATTATATTTCCTTGTTCATGATAATTGTCTATTGTTCATGCTATAATTGTGTTATCCGGAAATCGTAATACATGTGTGAATACATAGACCACAACATGTCCCTAGTGAGCCTCTGGTTGACTAGCTCGTTGATAATCTCATCGGATGTATACGGGAATTGTATACGGGATTGATTGAATCCTCGACATCGTGGTTCATCCGATGAGATTATCGTGGAGCATGTGGGAGCCAACAAGGGTATCCAGATCCCACTGTTGGTTATTGACCAGAGAGTTGTCTCGGTCATGTCTACGTGTCTCCCGAACCCGTAGGGTCTACACACTTAAGGTTCGGTGACACTAGAGTTGTAGAGATATTAGTATGCGGTTAACCGAAAGTTGTTCAGAGTCCCGGATGAGATCCCGGATGTCAGGAGGAGCTCCGGAATGGTCCGAAGGTAAAGATTTATATATAGGAATTCCAGTTTCGGCCACCGGGAGAGTTTTGGGGGTCACCGATATTGTACCGGGACCACCGGAAGGGTCCCGGGGGTCCACCGGGTGGGGCCACCTATCCCGGAGAGCCCCATGGGCTGAAGTGGCGTGGGAACCAGCCCTTGTTGAGCTGGTGCGCCCCACCCAAGGGCCCAAGGCGTCTAGCGTCTAGGGTTGGAAACCCTAGGGGGTCGTTGCCCCCCGAGGGGGCATGCGCCCCCCTGGCTGGAAACCCTAAGGGGGCCATTGCCCCTGAGGGGCCGCCCTCCCCCCCCTCTAGATGGGATCTGCAAGAGGGCATGCGCCCCCTCCCCCTAGCCCCTATATATAGTGGAGAGGAGGGAGGGCAGCCGCACCCTAAGCCCTGGCGCCTCCCTCTCCTTCCCGTGACACCCCTTCCTCCTCCAGTAGCGCTTGGAGAAGCCCTGCTGGAATCCCGATGCTTCCACCGCCACGGCGTCGTGCTGCTGGATCTCCATCAACTTCTCCTTCCCCCTTGCTGGATCAAGAAGGAGGAGACGTCTCCGCTCCGTACGTGTGTTGAACGCGGAGTTGCCGTCCGTTCGGCACTAGGATCATCGGTGATTTGGATCACGACGAGTACGACGCCATCAACCCCGTTCTCTTGAACGCTTCTGCTCGCGATCTACAAGAGTATGTAGATGCACTCTCTCTCTCTCTCTCTCTCTCTCTCTCTCTCTCTCTCTCTCTCTCTCTCTCTCTCTCTCTCTCTCTCTCTTTGCTAGATGACTCCATAGATTGATCTTGGTGATGCGTAGAAAATTTTAAATTTCTGCTACGATCCCCAACAACCACAACCTCCCACCCCAACTTCTCTTCTCCTTCTCCTGCCAACGAGCCGACGCCAGCCAAGGCCCCGACGAGTCCCGCAAGACAACACCGAGCCGGCGGGACCCGGGCGCAGTAGGATGTGGGCACGACGGCGGGACATGGGCGCGGCGGCGGGCGCAGTAGGACGCGAGCGCGACGACGGGTGCGGCAGGAGCTCGGGGCTGGTGTCGACGAACAGCTCAGGGCGGCGGCCCATCAGGTGTTTGACGAAATGCCAGGACGGACATATCCAAGATACGTCTGTCCCCTGTTGGGCACACCAGCTGACCCAAATGAAAAAGCGGACACAACTATCCATCGGCCAATCCAAACGGACAAAAATCGGACAAAATCCGCGACCATTTGGATCACCGTGTCGGAGTTGCTCTTAGCAGTAGGGCGAGTTAGGTCGTACTGGGTTGTTAATCCCAACACGAGTAAATTAATTATCCATTCATTTCATAATTAGTAATAACACAAGCTTTTCGAGCAGTTCCATCGTCAACATCATCTCCATGCTCAACCAGTCTTTGGGCGCGACTGCCAACCCATCATGCTGCATTACTGCTTGCGATGTATGCGCATGGTTCAACTACCATTGATTACCGTAACTAAGATGGGTTCTGAAGGAAGCGATATGTTTATGCTAATTAGCAGGCCAGCCAGCTCAACTTTGTCAGTCATATTTGAGCACATACATGGACCTTCCTGTAGCTCGTCTTTTGGTCAAGTAAACTACTCCTATATATGTGGTTCTCTAGGCCGCATCCGATGCTAACTTTCTGCCCTCCCAAGGTCGCATCTGAGCTTTGGCCGGCATGAGGGAACCATTTTTTATTTATCAAAAATGTTATTGACCTAACGTCAGCTCCACAGTATCCAATTGCTAAGCATGTCACATGATCGAAAAATGACATTGTAAAGCAACTAAAAAGAGAGAGCACTCTGATAACACCAGGAAGAAACAATCTATCCATCTATACCTAATATTAAAAGATGGAGGCTTTCATAGCTCTCCATCTGTCGCCGCTTTATATCCGTTAATTTTATATGAAAAAGATTGACTGTTAAGATTTAAAATGACACATTTTTCTGCTATCCTCTCTATTCATGTTCCTATTTTAAAAAAAAAATAGCCTTCCTTGATCCGTCCTCTTTCGTCAAGCCCCGGTCCAAGTTTATTTTCACATCGAATGGAACGCTGCCCCGATCGATCTCGTTCTTTTTTCCTCAGAACGGATTGCAGGGAACAATCGATCTTCATGCCAACAATCGACCTCTTAATTTTTTTTACCGGCCCACAGAAGCCTAGCCAGCGTAGCATGGCATCTGAACAGCCCATAGAAGCCCAGCCAGTGTAGTACGATGTGAGGCAAAGCCCAACCGACCCGCCAACGTCTCTTTTTATGGCTTCATCCGACATCAGCACTTCATATGTCGTCCCACACGCTCAATTAGTTTTTTTAGAGTCTGTCAGACAACCTTTGAGCCACCCTGCACAGGTGTGAGCCAGGAAGGAACGACCATCTACAGCTGTATCTATGGCCATCAGATTGATCCATTAGGATGCACCCTGGCTGTTAATGAAGCTCTGCCCAGAGGTCAGAATGCATCAACCCTTTTGATTTCCAATTTTTTCCATATATACTGTACACTTTATGTATCCATCAAGATCATTTATTTATACACATCGAAGGTTTTAAGTGATGAGCATTTTTCAATTCTATATGTAAAATTAATTTTGTAATAGGATATACTTAGAATATTTCGGTATATAACAAAAAGTAAGAAAAAAATAAAAAAGAAAGCAAAAATGTAAAAAAAAAAAGGAAGAAAAAAGCGCTAGAGGCCTGTGGCCCCTGCTGGGCTGGCCCATTCTAGGCGACTGCTTGAAGCAAGACTTCCCTATGTCTCTTTATAAGCGACACATAGGGGCGCCCTGTAAACAGAACCTCCACGGCACTCGGCCAAAATCACTATTTTGACCCTTTGTGTTAAATTTATCACAAAATCAACCTCGCTAAAAGCTTTAACATGATCTCCTTTTCTGAAACGCCAAACTCGCATGTGTTATTGATCTGTTAAGAAAGACCATATGGACTGGCGTTTCGGATTTTACGCAACGCCAAAGGGCTGGTGTTTCTTCCCGCCAAATCCATGCAGTGCTGTCTACTGCTGGCTAAAGGGCAGCAACACCCAAGTCTCCTTCCTTGCATAGTGTAGGAGAAACACCATGATGCTTGATTTTTCTAAAAGGGTCAAATCGTGCTAAAGTTTTGAGCAACGTTTATTCTGTGCTAAAGTTACCTAAAAAGGTCAAAATAGTGATTTTGGCACAACACTCCCTAGGTCTTCTGGCGCCATGGGTCACAACCCTCCCGGGGGCCTGCCATGCTGCGCCATACATCATGCCTGGGTGTAGATCAGCTAGGGTGCTCTTAGTTGGAGTTTCAAAGTGCTGGCCCATGTGGCGAGTGCTCGACTCGCCCCGCTTGGTCGCTCGCTCGCTCAAGGGTTGTTTGTACGGTCGACTGGTCAGCCGTTGACTTTCAAAAAGAAGAAAATATTAAAACGAAAAAATCACAAAAAATTGATATATATAAAATGATCACAAATTTTAAAAAATCTCATCCAAATTTTCAGAAATTCATCGAATTTAAAAAATATCAGAGAATTTTAAAAAAGTTCATCAATTTTGAAAAAACTTCATCGAATTTTAATAACAGTTTATCAAATTAGAAAATAATTCATCGATCTTGAAAAAGTTCATTGAATTTTAAAAAGAAATCATCAATTTTGAAAGAAGTTCATCTAATCTCAAAAAAGTTCATCTATTTTGAGAAATCATTCCTCAAATTTGAAAATTTTCATTGAACCTGAAAAACAGTTCGTAATTTTTTTTTTTTGAAAAAGTTCATCAATTTTTAAAAACACAAATTTCTTAAAAAACACGCATTAAAAAACAAAAAAGGAAACCCGAATAAAACCGGTTTGGGAAGCTTCTGAAAGAAGCTTTGAGATGCATGTCATCTGACTTTGTATGAGCTATTCCTATGATATTCATATCCTATGAACCAAGGAGACCTTTGTTGTTGGATCCTTCAATTATTGCGAACCATACTAGCACGACAACATGACATGTGCCTTTTCAATAAGTAGACATTATTGATTGAAAACGAAGCATCAAGGGAATATAAACACAAAACACAAACACACACATATAAAAGATTACACTAACAACATACAAAACCAAACGACACTAAAGCTTTGACTAGGCAGAGGAAAAAGAAAATGCAACAAACTCGAAAGAGAACAAAACCGTGATCTACAAACTGCAACAACAGACATCCATACGGACCATCTCTTTACAACGCAAAGGCAATAAGAAAGATTGTCCAGTAGCTACGCCTATAGGAAGGGAACGGCGATCAACCACCGCCATCCAACCATCATAGGTCAAATCCTATGTTTTCACCCTGGAGATAAATACCTAACAAATTCGTCTAATGCCTTCGACAAGCTAACTACAACAACACCACCATTACCACGTATATCAATTAGGGCCAGACCTTAATTTTTCACCCTAGAACTCAAGACCGGGTACACGAGAAGCATCAGAAACCCTAAGTCACCATGTGTTGGCGTCATCATTTTCTGTGATCTCTGCAACTACATGAGTAGTATGGTCTTGATGTGAGATGACATGGAAGTATAGACCATGCTTTCACACGAAGATAGTCATGCCACAACAAGTGCCATTCGCCACGAAACACTCACAACAATCCCTAGGTACCTACTGTTGTTAGACCAAATTTTGAATCCTATGGTACAATCAGTGTTCTAAACTGTCAATGGTGGCTCCACATTACGTTCAATTGTCAAGGTAGTTGGTGGAGTATGGCAGCACACCCACCGATCCATTGCGCACAAAATCAAATAGTTTTAACCACAATGGATTAAATTAACTAATCCAAATCTGCATGAATCATATCGTCATCCCGTGCGTGTTCACTTGTCCCGAAGTGTCACCCTGAGGTGAAAGATATGTGTGTGCCGGTGGGCCGGAGATTGTGATACTACTACTTTTATTTTTATTTTGAAATGTGTAGATGATTGCGGTACTTTTTTTTCTCTTTGAAATGTAGAGGCTGTCAATTTTTTTTCAGGGAGTAGAGATTAATTGTGATATTGATGAGAAGCTTATTATAACATGAATAAACGTTGCTGATGAGATCACTTAAAAGAGCTATGTATGTCACATCAACCTGTCAATTCATGGACATCAGCTGTTGTACTACTCCCTTCCTTTTTATTTACTCCGCATATTAGCTTTGACTGAAGTCAAACTTTATAAAGTTTGATCAAATTTGCAGAAAACAATATGAACATTTACAGTAACAAATTTATATGATGTGAAAATATATGCACGGATGAATCCCATGATATATTTGGTGGTGTATGGGTTAATATATTTATCTACAAACTTGATGAAATGCATAAAGCTTAGACAAACCTAATATGCGGTGTAAATAAAAACGGAGGGAGTAATACTTTAGTTTACCTGGTCTATTAATTGTACCCAGCGCACAAAACATCATTTTCTCTGGATTTAAGCGACAAATCCAGAATCTGAGGAAATGGTTGTTTACTCCCATTATTAATTGACCTTTCCAAGGGGGAGGGGGCCATAAAGGCAAGTATGATATGGGCACGCATTACAGCTACTGTCACAGCCTCTTCTATGGATCTAAATAATTGGAGGAGACCTACTAATCAGGGAAGGATTTTAGGTAATCAACTCTTCTATGGATCTTATTCTTGTTTTGCATTACATTCAGTCTGTTCATCTTCTCCGGTGCATCTTCCTAACTAAAAGGGTCTTGTCTGATTATAATTTTCTTACTACCTGATGAGTGATGAATACTCAGTTACTCACAGCAAAACTCATCATTCATTTCCCCTCATACACCTTCAATAGAAAATGCATTCGCATGCTAATTGGATTATACACCTTCATCCTTCCTGCAGTTGGGTTACACGGGGGAGCTGGCTGGCAACATGGACGACTCGGCCCTGTTCATGGAATTGGCCATGGCCATGGGCGCGCACCAGCATCCCGTTGCGGTCGTGGACGGTGAGTGCGGCGAGACGGCCTTCCCTTCGCTTCAGGCGCTCTGTGACGTGTCACACGCAGCACTGGCCTTCCGAGAGATGATCATGGGAGCCCATGCGGCGGCCAGCAGCGGGAGCTCCGGCGAAACCACCGACGCCAGCGGAGGTGGTGGCAATTTCTCGTCACCGGCGGCCATGGTGCACCCAGTCTGGCCCCTGTCCCCGAACACTGGCAGCAACCCGCCCGTGATGAGCTGGAACTTCGGCGCCATAGCCTGCTCCGCCCTGCCGGCCGGTGATGGTGCACCGCCACTGAACAGCGTCCGGGCTGGCATCCCGGAGGTCGTGTACGGGTCACGGCCGGCGAGGAGCACGGGAAACGTCAAGGGGCCGGACCATACCAAGGCGGAGCGGAAGCGCCGGGAGAGGATTAACCAGCTCTTCATCCAGCTCTCCACCCTCATCCCCGGTCTCAAGAAGGTCGATCCCCTCCGGCTCCGATTGTATGTTTGATTCGGCGGATGAATTCCCACTGCATGCAGCACATGAATACCGGTATCCATTAATTCGCTGATACAGATGGACAAGGCGACCATCCTTTCCGGCGCGACGAGGCACGTGAAGGAGCTGCAGCAGAAGATCAGGGCCCTCGAGATAGAGGCACCCACCGGCCGCAACAGCAGCAGGAGCCTCGAGACCGTGGTGCTCGTCAAGAACGGCTCACCGTTGCGGGCGGCGTCAGGGGCGCCGGAGATCGAGGTGCAGTTCTCGGAGAAGACCGTGATGGTGAGGGTCCTCTGCGACGACGCCAAGGGGGTGGTGGTGAGGGTGATGTCGGAGCTGGAGGAGGGGCTCCCCTTTCGCATCACCAACGCCAATGTCATGCCGTTCAAGCCCTGCACTCTCATCATAACTATCACGGCCAAGGCAAGTTTTCCGCCCGGATTCTCTGCTCTACTATATAATCTTAATGATGATGATGTCTATTAGCCGATGATGATAACCCTCTAATCCAGTCTTGATTGTCCTATTAATTTTTCCATGAATCTCAACACGGAGATACGGCCAGCCTGTCATGCTTTTTGTTTTTGCTATTATACAATATATGGCAATTACAGTTAGCAGAGCTGAAACTATTAACATGCTCAACCAGGAAGATTCTTAATCCCAAATGATAACGCCCACGTGTGTGGCATGTTTGCACATCGCCCATAAAGCATGGTCAACCTAATCCTATATATCGTGTAGGCTTTGTTCCGTTGAGGTGGATTTGAACGGGATTGGCAGGGATTGAGGTTGATTATAAACCTCCTACAAGCCAAAATCTCCTCCAATCCCCTTGGGAGGAGGATTAACTGAACAAGGCCGTAGCATATCGTAATCCCACCATTTCTCAGCATTTTTATTTTATCACGGTGACTTGTGCTGCACTATGAGGCCAAGGCAAAAAGAAAAAGGCATCTACTCTGCATCTTTTCGTGTTGGAGTGGTACAATGCTCTCCTGGAAAGTAAAACTCATTACCTGTAATTCTTTGATCTATTTTGTGCGAGGGTCATCACATGCAATTCTAAAGTACAGGCATAATATAAGGAAAAAGCAAGTCCTTTCATATGTGGCTTCATTGTGCAAACATGAGCTATAGTACCTTTCTATACCTCCTGCTGTTTCTCTTGATCGATGCCCATAGTTTTTTTTTCAACAACAATACTCTGGATGCTCATAGTTAAGTGGGTTACAATTGTACATTATTGCAATCACCATATAAGGGCATTCATGATTTACTAGTGATTAAGGGAGGTTCATGGTCAAATACCATCCCTTCAATTTGGCTTCACATCGTGTAGGCCTCAATACATATTTGATGAACATTGCGGCATAAAAAAATTGTATCTATCTTTCCTTTGTGGGGCATTTTCTTAACCTATCCAATCATGCATGTTCGCACCTATAATATTCATCTGCACAACTAAGAAAACATAAGTATAGAACTACTCAATATATATAATTCATGTTTCACAGTGAATAGCTTGATTTTCTTTTCAGATGGATGAAGGCTTCACCGTCACAGTAGAGGAGATCGTGGCCAGCCTCCGCACTGCATTGGAACAGCAAATAAGCAGCTGCACTCCTAGTAAAGTTAAATGAAACAAGAGGCATATATGACATGACATATACACGAGTACCTCTTTTTATTTAGTCCACTGAGCTATTTCACAACAAGTATTGATTGGCATTGTCTTTGCAGAGGATTGGTGGTTGGTTCACAGTTAGGGGCTTTGGTGTAGCAGTTTCTCTCATGGACTTGGTTCTCTTAGTCTTATTGGTGTTGTTTTGATATTAGAGCCTTATATGTCGGTCTTTCTTATGTTTTACTGTGGGCGTAGTCCCACGGCATTGTGGTATGCATGACAAAGATGCTCAACTTGGGTTTGGTTGTTATGTTAACTAGATCATACCTTGCACGTTGTTGCGATCAATTGTAATCACTACGGGAATCATGGAATTTGCTGTCAGCCTAGGACTGATGGCAAAGGATGATAACCTGAAGGAAGAGAGTTTGTCGTCAACAGGCTAACGGCAAAGAGTGTCGTCAAAGAATAAATCGGCAAAGTAATTATTTGCCGCCACCTTCTTTGGGACAGAAGACAAAGGCTTTGTTCGTCAGTGTTTTTCATTTGCCATCAACTTCTTTCGGGCTGACGGCAAAGACATGCACTTGACGGCGTGACTCCCTAACGGACAACGTCGAGTATTTGCCGTCAGTCACAAACATGTCGTATCTTTGTCATCAACCTGTAGACGACAAAAAAGCACATGTTAAACTCTATTAATAAATGAAACATTGCAAACTTATAATACAAGGGTTTATAGATATTAATAAATGGAATATACAAAGTGAAATAGCATGTAAATAGAAGAAATTTTATTGATGAATAAATCAATACAAGATGATATTACAAATATATGATCTGAATAAGAAACAAAAAATATAAATGGAAATACAAAGTTCTTCGAGTTAGAATGGATATAAGACATAATAGAAAATAGAAAAGACCTAAACTAAATTGAACTAAACCAATTCTTCTCTAGTTCTTCTTCTTGACCAAGACCTGCAAAGGAAAGAAGTTGATTATATTAAAATGTTGCATTCCCCTTTGGGAAATATATTAATGTTGAGCTGGTGATTTAGGATGATGGGGAACTAGTCCCAAACCCATAAAGTCGAACTGTCCAAGAGAAATCCAAGAAGGCCAAGTAGAGAGAATAGAGGACATTGGTCCAATAGAGATAAAACTGACAATGTATAGTTCAGAGACCAATAGTAAAGTAGATGGTCCTGTACCAAGGGAGAGTCCAGGAACAATAGATCAAGTGCATAACAATAACATGGCGTGCCACGAAATAGAGAAGCCATTGGAGGATATCATAGTTCACAAACTCATAGACAGTAGCACAACAAAACTAAACACAACACCAGCTCATTTGCGAAATCTTAATAAAAAGGGCACAACTGTCATTATAAGTCCAGCTGGAAATGACAAAACCAGAAGTTGCTAAAGTTCCAAGTCAGCAATGACAAAGTTAATAAATAAAGCCAAGTTATTAATAAAAAAGAATTCCATATAGTAATTAAGACATAGCCAGTAGAAAGAAATAGGCCATAACCAGTAGTCCATAACGAGTAGAAAGAAATAGTCCATGTGTAGAAATAAATAGGCCATCTATAGAGTTGGGTCAAAAAAGAGATATAGCCCAGTACCAATAGAAAGAAATAGGCCATCTGTAGAACATCATGATCTGCTATATGCACGAGACAAGCACACACTTGCACTTCGTATATTTTTGTAGGAGATACACAAGCACATCACAACACCTGGGCTAGATAATAGTTGGTGATAACTACATAAGTAACTAAATATGTGCAACAGATCATATAAAGAGGGCATGCCGTTTGACTAAACGTAACTGAACTTGACGTTAACTAGCACATCAATTACAGTTAACTGAATTGAGTAGAAAAGAGTTAAACATGAACATGTGATAGTAACTAGTAAGCCAACGGTAGAAATATTTGTTCCAGTTGATCTGGACAAATGATTTTGCACACTTACAAGTCCCCATCACCACATAAGTCAACTACACCAATCATATCAAGTAACAAGAGCAACTACTATAAACTGTACAAATAATAACAATATAACTATACGCAAAGCAAAGGAACTAATTCCACAAACCATATGAAAGAACATAAGAAACTATTTGGGACATATAACTAATAAAAGTACACTAGCCCAAGAGTGGCAGCGGTATGGAAGAATTGGCACTAATTAGTTTGTTGAAGAAGGAGCGGAGCGAAAGGAGTTAGTTACGTCAAGTTTTCTGTAAACTTGTTTTCAGAAGAAGAAAAATAAGTAGTAATCGTTTTTATAAAACGCACATTCCTAGCTTTGTGGAAACAGAACTTTCCTAATCCACCTATTTGTTGGAGGGTCCAAACATGATTTTAGTTTGTTACTTTATTACACGAGTTCATGAAAACTAGTTCTGCTGAACCTATGTATCCAAACAAGGCCTAAGAGGAGTACGTCGGAACTTTTGCCACAACATATAAGGGTCATATAAAGACATCATACCAAGTTTCATTATTTTTCAACTTTTTTTTTACATTTTTTGGAATTAAAAAGCCAATAATCTCCATGTTCGAGGTGGAGCCTTGGTAGCCTAAGCTTTGGAATTCCTTTCTTTTTCTTGTATAAGGCCTAAACATAGAGTCAATGACACAGATATGATTTCTCAACCCAATTTTATCAAATTTTCATGCACTTGTTGTTTAATTTTTTATTATATTCACTAAATGTTTAGAAATGTAATTAATGGCTTAAATATAGCAAATAGACACCCAAAAGATGCGAAAGTTATACATGGATCATGTCATCGTCTATCTTGAGTGTACAAAATTAATCAAGACCAGATGATGTAGCAAACGCATCGCCTTCAAACCTCACCTATTCCCTCTCGAAACCACAATCCTTCCTTAGAGGTGGTTCCATAACTAAGAAACTTTCGTCACAAATTTTTCAAAACCTTTTAAATAATTTACCATGGTCTCTAAATATCATAGAATGACAACATTCCAAGTTTCATGTTTTTCAAACTTCATTGGCATTTCTTTTATTTAAAAACCAATGAACTCCACGTTCTGGCTCAAGTTTTGGCATTGAAATGTATGGAATCCCTTGTATTTTTTTATATAAGGCGCAAATATAGACTCAGTAACACATATATGATTTTCAACCAATTCCTTCAACTTTTTCATGCACCTACAATTCAATTTTTTATTATGTTCACTAAATGTCTAGAAATTCACTTAATGAGTTGAATATACCAAACGGTACCTAAAGATGCCAAAATTTTATATGTAACATGTAATGGTGTATCTGGGTGCATAAAAAAGTTTCAAGGCCAATGGATGACGCAGCGGTTGCATCATCTTCAAACCTCACCCCTTCCCTCTTGAAACCACACTACACCATGACACTTTATTCCCTACTGACATGTGTTTACAAAAGTCACTTTCGCCGATCGACAGTTGGTTGGAAAAACTTCTATGTGACAGTTGGTTGGGAAATCCTTTGTACACTAACAGATGGTTGATGACCCACAAGTATAGGGAATCTATCGTAGTTTTTTCGGTAAGTAAGAGTGTCGAACCCAACGAGGAGCAGAAGGAAATGACAAGCGGTTTTCAGTAAGGTATTCTCTGCAAGCACTGAAATTATCGGTGACAGATAGTTGTGTGATAAGATAATTCGTAATGGGTAACAAGTAACAAAAGTAAACAAGGTGCAGCAAGGTGGCCCAATTCTTTTTGTAGCAAAGGACAAGCCTGGACAAACTCTTATATAAAGCAAAGCGCTTCCGAGGACACATGGGAATTGTTGTCAAGCTAGTTTTCATCATGCTCATATGATTCGCGTTCATTACTTTGATAATTTGATATGTGGGTGGACCGGTGCTTGGGTGCTGCCCTTCCTTAGACAACCTCCCACTTATTATTAACCCCTCTCGCAAGCATCCGCAACTATGAAAGAAGAATTAAGATAAATCTAACCATAGCATGAAACATGTGGATCCAAATCAGCCCCTTACGAAGCAACGCATAAACTAGGGTTTAAGCTTCTGTCACTCTAGCAACCCATCATCTACTTATTACTTCCCAATGCCTTCCCCTAGGCCCAAACAATGGTGAAGTGTCATGTAGTCCATGTTCACATAACACCACTAGAGGAAAGACAACATACCTCTCATCAAAATATCGAATGAATACCAAATTCACATGATTACTTATAACAAGACTTCTCCCATGTCCTCAGGAACAAACGTAACTACTCATAAAGCATATTCATGTTCATAATCAGAGGAGTATTAATTATCATTAAAGATCTGAACATATTATCTTCCACCAAATAAACCAACTAGCATCAACTACAAGGAGTAATCAACACTACTAGCAACCCACAGGTACCAATCTAAGGTTTTGAGACAAAGATCGGATACAAGAGATGAACTAGGTTTGAGAGGAGATGGTGCTGGTGAAGGTTGATGGAGAATGTCCCCCTCTCGATGAGAGGATCGTTGGTGATGATGATGGCGATGATTTCCCCCTCCCGAAGGGAAGTTTCCCCGGCAGAACAGCTCCGCCGGAGCCCTAGATTGATTCTGCCCAAGTTCCGCCTCGAGACGGCGGCGCTTCGTCCCAAAAGCTTCCTCCTGATTTTTTCCAAGTCAAAACACATCATATAGGAGAAGATGGGCGTCGAGGGCCTGCTAGGTGGCCCACAAGACAGGGGGCGCGCCCAAGGGGGTAGGGCGCGCCCCCCATCCTTGTGGATGGCAGATGGCTCCCCTCTGGTGCTTTCTTCGCCCAATATTTTTTATATATTCCAAAAATATTCTCCATGAAGTTTCAGGACTTTTGGAGTTGTGCAGAATAGGTCTCTAATATTTGCTCCTTTTCCAATCCAGAATTCCAACTGCCGGCATTGTCCCTCTTCATGTAAACCATATAATATAAGAGATAAAAGGCATAAGTATTGTAATATAACGTGTAATAACAGCCCATAATGCAATAAATATCAATATAAAACATGATGCAAAATGGACGTATCAATGGTCTATCGGCAATACATAAGTCTTTGCTATCGAACGGTCGGTCGGGAAAGAAAGTATCCCCATCTCCCAATCGGTCGGCAAATAATAACGACCAACATCACGTGGTAAATGGGCTTGCACGCGCGGTCGAAAACTTTTAAAGCGCACACGGACGAAAACATTTAGTGCGGTCCAGCTCACGGTTTTTTTGTCTCAAAACCTAACACTGCACATGCAACGGGGCGCCTCACTCAATCTCCTTTCTCCCTCGTCTCGATCCACGTTTCTTCCACAATGATGGTCCAGTTTCTAAGCAGTGCACATCATATCTTTTTAACCTTTCCAATTTTCACCATGGCATCTAGTCATCCTAGAATGACAACATGCCAAGTTTCACGCTTTTTGGAGTTCGTTTCCATCTTATGAATTTTAGAACTACTAAAACCCATGTTCGGATCGAGTCATGGCATAATCATGTATGAATTTCTTTCATTTTCTTGTATAGGGCCTAAACATTGAATCAAATAAAACAAATATTATTTTCCAACCCAATTTCGCTACACATATGCACTTGCAGTTCAAATTTTAATTACATTCACTAAATCCCTAGAAATGCACTTCATGGCATAAATATAGCAAACTGACTCCGAAATGTGCCAAATTTGTACATGGATGATGCAATGATGTATCTTGAGGCTAGAAAAAATTTCAAAGCCAACAGATGAAGCAGCGGTCCCATCTCCTTCGAACCTGACCCGTTCCCTCTCAAAATGAGGTTTCTTCCTCGAAGATGGTCTAATTTCTAAGGAGTGTGAAACATTCTCAAAATTTTACCATTTACATTTAAAAAGTAATAAATTCCAAGTTTCATAATTTTTTACCATCATTTACACTTTTCAAAATTTGAAAACAAATAAATTCCTTGTTCTGGGTCAGAGTCTTGGCACTCACATATATGGAATTTCTTTATTTTTCTTGTATAAGGCCAAAACATAGACTCAATAACGCAAATACAATTTTTCAACCCACTTTTGTTAACTTTCTCACGAAGTTGTAGTTCATATTTTATTATATTCAATAGAACATAGAGATACACATAATGGCTTAAATATGGCAAACGGACTCCAAAGATAACAAATTTTTACATGGATCATGTAATGGTGTATATTGAGTATATGAAAGAAATCTAGGCCAAAGGATGAATCAACAGTCGCATCGCCTTCAAACGTCACTTGTTCCATCTCGAAACCACATTTCTTCCTTGGAGATTGTCCGGTTTCTAAGTAGTGAATATCACAAACTTTTCAGGACCTTCTCAAAGTTTTGCCACGTCCTATAGTTATCATGTCATGACAAGATGCCATGTTTCATGATTTTGGACATTGTTTGCATTTTTTGGAATTTAAAAAACCAATAAAATTCATTTTAAGCGTCAAGTCTTGGTACCCTCATGTATGTAACTCCTTTCCTTTTCTTGTATAAGGCCTAAACATAGACTCGGTAACATACCTATGATTTTTAAAACCCAATTTTTTAACTTTTCATGCACTTGTAGTTCAAAATTTTATTATATTCACTAAATTCCTAGATTGTACTTAATAGCCTAAATTATGCAAATGGACCCGAAAGATGCCGAATTTTTACATGGATCATGTAATGGTGTATCTTGAGTTTTGGAAAATTTTCAAGGCATGCTCCCTCTCGGAACCACGTTATACTAGTTGAGATGAGTAGAATAAACAAAATTGTAAGCATGAACAACGGTCAACAATCACCGGATATCAGGAAGCTGCCTACTGCTTATTGTTGAGCCTTAAAACATTATAAACACACAATTGTTTTTCCATGGCAACACATGGACATTCAACTAGTATAACGGATGGCAGAAGTGAGCTCACATGGACATTATTTTTGGAGGGGTGCCTTATTCCTAGTTACCATATTAGTATCTAGAATTCATTTTAGTAATTATACAGACACACCAAAACACTAGAAATTTACATGTGTGACCAAAAGACAGCAAACACATTGCCTTATGCAGGACACAACAGGACACATTCACATTTGAATATGCGTGAGCATAATAATATAATCCATCGAAGACACACTGAAATCCAAGATGTGGGTTTTTCTGTTGCATAGGAATCATTGGAAATAAGGTACTCTTGTTTCAATTATCTTCAGTAGAAGTGCAGCTGCTATGCTGCTCCAATGCAGAGTTCAGCCTTTCTATGATCTCCTCTGACGTGAGGGTGAAGCCTTCATCCACCTGAATAAAAAACCAGGCTATATAGAATTAGTTAGTATGTTCTCCTGAAATAATGTTGAACACTGACATTATGTAAATTATAGGTATTTCAGTTCAGCTAAATCAAAGTGAGATTTTGGTATATCTTCTAAGTTGAGGCCCTCCTCCAATGTATCCCAATATATCTGTGTTAGGATCGATGTTTTAAAGAGCATGCTATGCCAAATAGAGGCCGAAGCATAGCACTCTAAGTTTGCGCGGCCATAAACAGCTTACAATGATGCCCATCCTCCGAATGCTATAGCGTGAGATAGGCGTGCTATTTTAATAATAGATATGGTTGAGATTCGTGCAGGAGTAGGAGGATCGATTAGATCAAAGATGAGCATCACGCTGGGCGTGAAGTAACAAGGATGTTCACGGAGGATCGATTAGATTCCTGTGTTTAAAAGTCAAAATGTTTTTGTAGTCGAACTCTATAGATCTGAGATTGGAAATGGGCACTTTAACGGAACTCGAATTTTTCTTTTTGAGGGATGAACAATAGAAAATTTGTTGTCTTTGACAGATTTAATTTATCCTGTGGCTGTGGGGAATGGATAGCTACATTGAACAGGAGATGGGGAATCAAGGGGGAAACTTGCCTCGGCTGTGATGGTCATGATGAGAGTGCAGGCCGTAGTCCGCATGGTATTGGCGTGGGTGATGCTGAGGTGGAGCCCCTCCTCCACCTCCGAGAGCACCCTGACCACCACCCCCTCGGCGTCGCCGCAGATGATCCTCAACTTCACGCCCTTCTCCGAGATCTGGACCTGGATCTCCGGTCGCGGGTTACTCCCACAGCTAGCCGGCGCCCCTGACCAGGACGATGAAGACGACGAGGAGGGCGGGCCGGCGTCGTGGCAGACGTTCTTGACGTGGCTCGTGCTGTTGCCGCCGGTGGTTGCCTCCTGGAGGGCCTTGATCTTTTGCTGCAGCTCCTCCACGTACCTCGTCGCGTCGGCAAGGATGGTCGCCCTGTTCAGCTGGACACTGATATTGAGTTGCTGGACCGAGATGTGCTTGGCGTGGAGGAAGTGGTGGTGCTAAATCGGAGCATATACCTTCTTGAGGCCGGGGATGATGGTGGAGAGCTCGATGAGGCGCCGGTTAATCTTGTCCCGGCGCTTCCGCTCCGTCATGACATGGCCCTCCTGCGCCTGCCCCGTGCTGGTGGCCCTCCTCGCCGGCTGTGACCCGTGCACCATCTCCTGCCGCCGGAAGCACGAACCTGCAGGTTAGGTTAGGTTCACGCACCGTCGCCGCAAGTGGATGCGGGGTACACCATCTCCCGCCGGCCGGGACCCCAGGCAAGGCGTTGGCTTATATCATTATTGATTCTATCGGAAGTAAGAAAGAACAAAAGGAGGTAAGTATTTTAATCTCCATTCATGCAAAACTAACATGGCTCCAACTAACATCGCTCAACTGAGTTTTTATATGTTATAAGAGTGAGATTATGGGGTGTTTGGTTCAGGGACTTTTTAGTCCCAGGGACTAAAAAAAGTCCCTAAAAAGTCCCTAGGAACCAAACGGGAGGGACTTTTTCTACAGGGACTAGAAAAAGACTCTACTAGAGAGACTTCTTTGATTAGTCCCTGGGACTAGAAAAAGTCCTAGACTTCTAAAACAAGCACCCCCTATATCTCTTAGCAGCCGCGCGAGATTATATCTTTTATTGTCAGACAAGTATTTTTGGACTGAGGGAGTATTGGTTGTTAATCCCAACATGAGTAAATTAATTGTCCGTTCATTTTAATTAGTAATATGGAGCACACGCATATAATGCAAGGACCTTCCGGCAGCTCGTCTTTTGGTCAAGTAAACTACTCCTATACTATATATTGTGTAGTACTAAGCCCATCAATGAACAATGATAGTGCGCTTCTCCAGGCCGCATCCGATGCTAATTTTCTCCCCTCCCAAGGTCGCATCTGAGCTTTGGCTGGCAGGCGCAAACTTTTCTTTATCAAAAATTCTATTGACCTGACGTCATCTCATCTTTGGATAAGCATGCCAGATAAGTAAAAATACATTGTAAAGCAATTAAGAAGAAGAGAGCGCACTTTGATGGCACCAACAGAAAATAATGTTAAGCGTGTGAATCTAGACAAAACACTTAAATAAGAGCAATGCTACACCTACGAGAAGTTATGAAAAACTTTTACGTAATTGCCACCAGGGCACACTGTTGAAATAGGGGGGGGGGGGGGGGTTAATTAGGAATGGGGGGGTTAATTAGACGAGTCAGAATAGGACAAGGCAGCACGTAAGCTCAATGCGTAGAAATATGTACGTAAGTCTAGCATTTTTGCTTAAATAAAGGAAGCTCCTCAATGTATTGAAATTTTAGGACAGATTATGGAGTGGGTTAAAGAATGCATTGAAACGGTACAAGCCACAATCTCTCTCATCTTTAATTATCCAACCCTCAACGAGCTAAGTGCATGTGAAATTAAGAAGACCATGTGTAGAATGTTATTGGTTTGATTACCGTGTGATAAGAGAAAAAACATTACTTTCTACTTTAAGGTGCATTATAAAGATAGAAGCACACTCTTTTGTGGACCAATTTTTAAGCCAAATGTACACTCTTCCCTGGACGGAGGGAGTATTAGTTATTTTTCTCCGAGGAAGTTGGATCTCCCACCCCAGGGTCAATCCCTCCCCAGGGGCGTCATGGGCGGCAACCCACATTGGAGGTCTCAGCCCCCCCTCGCCACCTCTCCATCACCGTTGTCGGAGCCTCCAGTGAGCAAAGCTCACGTGGAGCCGGCGGATGGTGGGGCATGTTCCCTTCCGCTGGTGGGTGGCGCTTCCGCGAGTAGGGCGCTCAGGGAGGCGGCCGACGTGTGGCGTGGCGTGCTACATCTTGAGCTTGCGTTGTTATTTCCCTTGAAGAGGGAAGGGTGATGCAGCAAAATAGAGATACGTATTTTCCTCAGTTATAAACCAAGGTATCAATCCAGTAGGAGGAACAACCAAGTCTCCAATAGATGCACCTGCACAAACTGAAAAACACTTGCACACAACGCAAAAAAGGGGTTGCCAATCCCTTCACGATCACGAGTAAAAAGTGAGATCTGATAGAGGTAGATATAAAACAAATAAAAATTAAACAAAACTCAGCAAAGTATTTTTGTATTTTTGGTTTATAGATCTGAAAATATATGATGGAAAATAGACCCGGGGGTCATAGGTTTCACTAAAGGCTTCTCTCTTGAAAGAAAACATACGGTTGGTGAACAAATTACTGTTGAGCAATTGATAGAAAAGTGCATAGTTATGACTATATCTAAGGCAATGATCATGAATATAGGCATCACGTCCGTGACAAGTTGATGTCTACTACGCAACTTTATTCTTGTAGACTCGTGTTGGGCCTCCAAGCGCAGAGTTTTGTAGGACAGTAGCAATTTTCCCTCAAGTGGATAACCTAAGGTTTATCAATCCGTGGGAGGTGTAGGATGAAGATAGTCTCTCTCGAGCAACCCTGCAATCAAATACAAGAAATATCTTGTGTCCCCAACACACCCAATACAATGGCAAATTATAGAGGTGCACTAGTTCGGCGAAGAGAAGGTGATAAAAGTGTAGTATGGATAGTAGATATGAGTTTTCGTAGTGTGAACAATAAAAAACAGCAAGGTAGTAAATAGTAAAACGAAGCACAAACGGTATTGCAATGATGGAAAATGAAGCCTACGGTGCATACTTTCACTAGTGTGATCTCTCAATAATGCTAACATAGTTGGATCATATGACTATCCCTCAAAGTGCAATAAAGAATCATTCCCGAGTTCCTATTAGAGGAGAACAAAACATAGAAATTGTTTGTAGGGTACGAAACCACCTCAAAGCTATTCTTTCTGATCAATCTATCCTAGAGTTCGTACTAAAATAACAACAAGCTATTCTTTCCGATCGATCTAATCAAGAGTTCGTACTAAAATAACACCATATGATGCATATCAACCAACTCTAATGTCACCTAGATACCCCAATGTCACCGCGAGTACCCGTGAGTTAATAATACGAAACAATTTCAAATTCATAATACTCAATCCACACAAAGAACTACAAGGAGACCCCAAAGTTTCTATCCGAGAAAAGATAATAAAGACGTGCATCAACCCCTATCTTGAGGTTGGAAATTATGCAATTAGCTGCATGCATTATGCAAGCAATATAAGAATTGGAGGAAGTAAGAATGTTGCATTTGAAGACGGAGGAGGTCCTGCTGCTTTTGCTATCTGAAGCCCAGGGTAATCCCAGTTCTTCTTTATGAAGAGAATGTGCCCTAGAGGAAATAATAAAGTTGTTATTTTATATTTCCTTATTCATGATAAATGCTTATTATTCATGCTAGAATTGTATTAACCGGAAACTTGATACATGTGCGAATACGTAGACAAAACACCGTGTCCCTAGTATGCCTCTACTAGACTAGCTCGTTGATCAAAGATGGTTAAGTTTCCTAGCCATGGACATGTGTTGTCATTTGATGAATGGGATCACATCATTAGTGGAATGGTGTGATGGACAAGACCCATCCGTTAGCATAGCATAATGATCGTTCAGTTTTATTGCTACTGCTTTCTTCATGTCAAATACATATTCCTCCGACTATGAGATTATTCAACTCCCGGACACCGGAGGAATACCTTGTATGCTATCAAACGTCACAGCATAACTGGGTGATTATAAAGATGCTCTACAGGTATCTTCGAAGGTGTTTGTTGGGTTGGCATAGATCAAGATTAGGATTTGTCACTCCGAGTATCGGAGAGGTATCTCTGGGCCCTCTCGGTAATGCACATCATATGAAGCCTTGCAAGCAATGTGACTAATGAGTTAGTTGCGGGATGATATATTACGGAACGAGTAAAGAGACTTGCCGGTAACGAGATTGAACTAGGTAGGGAGATACCGACGATCGAATCTCGGGCAAGTAACATACCGATGACAAAGGGAATAACGTATGTTGACATTATGGTTCGACCGATAAAGAGCTGTGACAACCTGATTTTTTGGCCCTTTCTTTTTCTTTTGTTTCTCTGAGGTTTTTGCCGAGTTCTCTTTTTCCGTGGCTTTGTGGTCTGGAAACTGAAGAAGATGCCCTCTTCTTTGTTTCCAGAGTGGATTGTCAGTCCCAAACCCTTACCTAGACCCTGTCATTTTTATCCTAGCCCAAATCCCAATATTCTTTTTATTGGGAATATTCCTTTTCTATTAAAGGAATTATCCTTTTTGCCCTAGGTTGTGAAGCAACCTATATTTCTCTCACCGCTAAAATTCCCAAATAATTCTCATAAATTATTTGGGTCATATATTGATCAAATATGGCAAAACTTTTCATTGCCATGATCTAAAATAATCCTCCAATAATTCATTTCTTATTCTGTCCTAAATGGCACATTGTGAAGCAAGTGCTATTTTCGTTTTCCCAATTGACCTCAAACTCCTTGGACATCTATTTCTGTCCATATCATTGCCACAAGCCAAAATTTAACCTCATTTGCCTTGTAGTCATTTAATTATGATTTTCCAAAGTTTTTGTCCAGAAAGAATCTTTGTGAAGGAGGTACAAGCTAGGCATATTTAAATGAGTTGCAATTTTGCATGGCCTTTAATATCATCATATCATAGCCCTCCACCAAAGTTGAGCTCATTTCATGCCTTCATGTGAGCACAGCTTAAAATCTTTGTTTCTGCCCAAAATTTCAGTTTGTGAAGCAAGTATATTTTATCTTGCTCCATTATGGCTGAAAATTTTTGTAAGCCTTCTATTATCCATATAAACTACCTCCACCAAGTTGTGGATCAATCCATTACTCTATTTGCCCTGTGGAAGTTTTCAAAGTTTCTAGTCAGAATAAATCTTTCTGAAGCAAGTGCTATTTTGGTTCATCCAAATGGCATGAAACTCCTTGGGCATCTTAATATATCCAAATAATTTGGCCATAACCATTTTCAGCTCAATTTATGCAACTATGTGAGTGCATCATCCAAATTCTCATTTCTGACCAGTGGGTCACTTTCTACAGCAACCCTCTTATAAACTCATTCGATTAGTCTAATATTTGGGGATCAGCATCACCTTAGTGTGTGATCATCACTAGACAAAGATTTGACTGCGTTACCGTTCTTGTGTCCCCACTGCACAGCACAAACACTTGGCTGCTGGTTTGCTTTGGGGTCTTCTGCAAATCTCTTATTTGCTCCTGGACCAAGTTCTTTCCTCATTTAAACTAAGGACACAAGGGTCAATCCACTAGACATGGTCGGCCACACCAAAACTAGCCATTTGCTCCAGTGCTGGTGGTGATCACGCTGATGTCCTGCCTAATTGCGTGCTCTGGCTTGTTCCCGGCCCTGTTCCCGTCGTCTCCCTCGTCGTCTCGACCTCCATTCATGTCCTGGAGCTCCTCCGTGATGCCCTGCGTCTCCCTGCATCGATGGATCGGAGTGGTTCGCCATAAATGAGCCGCAAACGCCATGCCCGTACGATGCCCAGCCTCTGTCCCCCATTAGAGCACTGCTCGAGCTCGCTAGCGATGCTCCAGAGCCTTCCCCTGGCCTATATAAGGCAATCCCGAGTCCTTCGCAGCTCATTCACTCCTCCCTCGCCTCTCTAGTCCACCGGAGTCACCGCCTCGGCCTCGGCTTGGTTCCGACCAACTCGGGCCTCCTCTCCTCCTCCTACCACCGCCGCAAGCCTCTGTAGCCATCAAAAACCTCTCGGGAGCCCGTTCCGGCACCCTGCCGGAGGGGGAATCCATCACCGGTGGCCATCTTCATCATCCCGGCGCTCTCCATGTCGAGGAGGGAATAGTTCACCCTAGAGGCTGAGGGTATGTACGAGTAGCTATATGTTTGATCTCTCTCTCTCTCTCTCTCTCTCTCTCTCTCTCTCTCTCTCTCTCTCTCTCTCTCTCTCTCTCTCTCTCTCTCGTGTTCTTGATATGGCACGATCTTGATGTACCGCGAGCTTTGCTATTATAGTTGGATCTTATGATGTTTCTCCCCCTCTACTTTCCTGTAATGGATTAAGTTTTTCCTTTGAAGTTATCTTATCGGATTGAGTCTTTAAAGATTTGAGAACACTTGATGTATGTCTTGCATGTGCTTATCTTTAGTGACAATGAGATATTCACGTGATCTACTTGATGTATGTTTTCGTGATCAACTTGCGGGTTCAGTGACCTTGTGAACTTATGCATAAGGGTTGGCACACGTTTTCGTCCTGACTCTCCGGTATAAAGTTGGGGCACTCTTTGAAGTTCTTTGTGTTGGTTGAATAGATGAATCTGAGATTGTGTGATGCATATCGTATAATCATACCCACGGGTACTTGAGGTGACATTGGAGTATCTAGATTGATGATTTTTTTCCCGAATTCGATGAACTTTCTTCAGATTTGATGAACTTGTTTTCTATTTTTTGAAATTTTTGAAAACCGGTGATCTTTTTTTCAAAATCAGTGAAGCTTTTTCATAATTGGTGGATTTTTTTAAATCAATTAACAATTTCCAAATTTGATGAACTTTGTTCAAAATCGATGAATTCTTCTTAAATTCGATGATGTCTTTCGCAAAATCGATGAACTTTTTCCATAAGCCATGTTTCTCTATTTATGTACTATTTTCTCCAATGTCGTCAACTTTTTTAACCCACAATTTTTTTAATAAATCTATGAATATTTTTATTTCACGAACATATTTAATCAGAGAAAATCGGAGGCCGTTCTATTTCCAGAACCAGCAGTCCAGCAAAGCTGGGGGAAATGTAGCGAGGCGAGTTGAAGAAACGAACGATTTTTTTCAGCGAGCGAGCAAAATCGAATCCAGAAGGGAGGGGAGCTCCAATGCAGCGCTGCAGGCGCCCGTTAACGGTCCGGGGCCTGCAGTGCTGCTAGCATGGGCTGGCCCACTAGCACGGTGCCCCATTTTTTTGATTCTTTTTGTTACGAAAATAAAAATATGAAATCAAAAAAGGTTTACAGATTAAAAGGAAAAAGGTTCATCCATTTGAAAAAAAAGTTCATATCTTTAAAAAAGTTCATCAATTTCAAAAAAGTTCATCGATTGGAAAAAAGAGTTCATTCAAATTGAAAATAGTTCATCCAATTTAGCAAAAGTTCATTAATATGTAAAAAAGTTCATAAATTTCAAAAAGGTTCATAGAAACTCAAAAAAAGTTCATGTATTTTTAGAAAAAGTTCATTGAACTGAGAAACAAATTCATAGATAAAAAAGTTCATCCATTTTTAAAAGATGTTCACCAAATTTCAAAAAAGTTCATAGTTATTCAAAAAATTCATCAATCTGAAAAAAGCTGTTAAATTTTTTCAAAGTTCATAGATATTCAAAAAAGTTCATAGAATTTTCAAAAAAAGTAATGTTAAAGAAAATGCACGTTAACTGGCGCCTTTGGCGCCACCTTCTTTTCATTTTGTCTTTTCTTATTTTTGTTTCTTTTTCGTGCATTATACAAAGTTTATTCCAAATTTATATACAAAATGTTCATCGTATATTTAAAAAATGTTCAACATATTTAAGAAAATTTTCATTGTGTATTTTAAAACTGTTCAACATATATTCACAAAATTGTTCAATGAATATTTAAACATTGTTCAGCGTATATCACAAAAATGTTAAATGTGTATTTAAATATTTGTTCAGCGTATATCAAAAAATATTTGGTGTGTATTTAAAAACTGTTCAGCGTCTATCACAAAATGTGCAATGTATATTTAAAAATTGTTCACCATTTGAAATTTAAATTTTTTGTTCATTTTTTCAATAAATGTTGATATTTGAATTGTTTGATCAAATCTCTAAATTTGTTCAGGGTTTTCAAACAGTATTACCTTTTTTTAAGGAAAATTGTTCATTTTTCTCAAGAAATGTTGAAAAGTTTGAATAAATAAACGGATCTGCCGTTGTACGTAGTAGTTTTAGTGATGAGGCGATGCAAATTGGTTCTTAAAGATGGGCGCCCCAAATCTAACACCAGAACACGTCAGGTCTGTTGGTTTGGAAGAGGTATCCATTAGCGGCAGATTAGTTCGAGCTTTACTCGTGCAACTGGCGAGTTTTTTCATGCGCCTGGATTTTGCTAACTCCAACTGGGCCGGTCCATTCACGATTCTCGTCAGTGAAGGCTCAACAGCCTGACGCTCGCGGGCGTCATCACCAACAACGAAAACCCTATTTGCCGCTAGTTGCGGCAAAATGTCGGGGGAACGCACAGGCCATCCAGCGATCGTTGAAGCTGGCCGGCCCGTATAGTGTTTTCAGGATTCCGGTTTTCGGAAACTTCTAGGATGTTCCAGCTGAGTTTTTTCGATTTTAGGAATATTCCAGCAGGTTTCTGAACCGTTTTTTCTCCTTTTTACGTTTTCTTTTCGTTTTTTCGTTTTTATTTGCTGCTTTTTTTCTATTATCTCTTATTTCTTTTTCTTTTCACTTCTTTTCTTATTTCCTATTCTTCTTTTTTTCAAGTTTATTTTTCTTTTTTAACCAAGGTTCAGATATTAGATAAATGTTTGAATTTCTTTAATTTTGTTCACATAAGGGAAAAATGTTCTTGTTTTCAAATTTATTTCAACAATTGCAAAAAGTTTAGAATTTGAAAAAATTCGCTTTTATCAAGAAATGTTCTCAAATTCTAAAGACTTTAGAACTTCAAAATTTTGAAAACTATACATATTTTTTAAAAAATTCAGAAATATGATTTGTTTCGTGATTTTTTTAAAAAAATCACCTTTTCAAATTTGTTCACACATTTAAAAAATGTTCTTGTTTTCGAAATTTTTAAAAAATTCAAAAAATGTTGGCGTTTTGCAAAAAATGACCGTGGTTCCAATTTTGTCCCTATTTTCTAGAAAGGCTCGCATTTTCAAAATATTGTTCGCAATTCCAAGAAATGTTCTTGTTTTACTTTATTTTTCAAAAATATGAACGATATCATTTTTTTCAGGAGTTTGCAAAATCTGCATGTTCTCATTTTTTTCAGGTGTTTCCAAATTTTTCAGTTTCAAATATTTGTTCAAAAATTTCAAAAAATGTTCGGGCGGTTCAAAACATGTTCCATTTTCAAAAATTGTTCACAAATTAAAAAAATTTGCAGGTTTTCATTTTTTTCAAGAGTTTCGAAATTTTTCAGTTTCAAATTTTGTTCACAAATTTAAAAAAATGTTATTGTTTACACATTTTCCGAATATGTTTGCGTTTTAAAATTCTTTCGTGGAATTTAAAAAAATGTTCCTGTTTCAAACAAAATGTCCCCGATTTTCAGAAATATTTCAGGTTTGAAATTTTGTTTGCAAAATTAGCGGTTTGTTTGTATTTCACGGGTCCCTTCGTTTTTTCAACAAAAAATGCTTTTGAAATTCAAGATAGTTCAAAAAATATTCATCAAAACAAAAAATTGTTTATTTTTTAAATTTTGAACATTTTAAAATTATCCGATATTTTTTGGAACACGTGGACCATTTTGTTTGAAACGACGAACATTTCAGCCTCCGCAGGTTCACCAGCGGCTCACGCGCGAGGAGCTCCCCGCCAACCATCCCGCGGGAAATGCCAGCTTGGGCCTCGGCCTCCACGTGGCATGCCATTCTACGCCAGACTTGGTCACAGCGAGCCATATGCCTTGTGTGATCTGGATCAATCGATTGATCTCGCTGGCAGCTGCTTGCCCTGCCTCTTCTCTTTGATCTCGACCCATCGAAATCGGACGACTGCCACATGAGAAAAAAACTCCACTCGATCAGCTTATAGCTTCGATAACTGATCCTTCGACACGTTGTCCTCATGGAGACTAGACGAAGACCCATCCTCTAGTTCAAATTTTTAGTGACCTTACTCATGATACCATATGTTAGAATCATCCTGAACTCATATCAATATGTCGAAAATAAGTAATTACACAAGCACGAGCAAGGGCATCGAGTCTTTTTAATAAGATTCACCAACATGGCTACATCCGGGCCATTACTACGGGCATTCCTCCTCATGTAATCAGCATATTACGGTTGACGATAAGCCCGCCGAGGCTATTAGACAGCACCCCGACCACCCCTGCCATGGGCACCGGACCGTCCCTCTCATGATCTCTGTCTAGCCTAGTAGCTTATGTCTAGTATGTTTAGCTATCACATGGTAATAAGTCGGGTTAACAGGCAAAAGATGAGCGACCGAACAGCCCGCTCAAGGGAGCCGTGCACCCGCCTGCGTCTAGGGTTCCTAGTGCCGCAACCGGCTCCCCTAGCTAGCGCGTAGCCGCCGCCGCAGCCGGAGTCTGTCGTCACCGCCAGCCCCTCACTCCCACCCCCAACCCTCCTCGAGCGGCGACCAGGGCGGCACAGCTCACCCGCGCCCCCGGCGCCCATCCTCCCCACCCCTCCCTGCAGCCGCCAGCGGGAGCCGCCGGTCAGAGCCCAGGCGGTGGTGGCGACGGCGGGATCTCCCTTCCGTATGTCTTGGCCTCCCGCTCGGGGTGGGTCCGGATGGTGGTGCTCCTTAGCTAGTAGGAGGTCCGGCGATCCCTGGGTGGCTTATCCGCGGTGGTGGTGGCCCTTGGCGGCAAGGTAGTAGCCTCCGGTGTGTTGGTCTGACGCGTCGCCCTGGGCCAGATCTGGGCCCTTGGGGCCCCATTTGGGTTATAGGCGGGCCGGTTCGGTCCTTCGACGGTGCTGCTGTCTGTCGGATGGATATGTGCTCCTGCTCGGACGTGGATGAGCGGAACGATGGCGCGCCTGCTGCATCGCGGCGACGGGGTCTTCATGGCCCCCTTCTCGGGGCCTGGCCAAACCTGCGGCCTGCGGGACTGGTATGCCTCTGCTTCTGCGTTCGGTCGGCTACTGCCTCGGTGGTGGAGGTCGGTCCCTCCCGCGTGTCTACGGTGCTGCTGCTCCTGGTTTCCAGTAAGGGTGTGTCTCTTTCCTTCATGCCTCGTGTATTAGCTTCAGTGAGATGGCGCCGATGATGACAAGGCTATGGTGGCGCATGTTGGTTGATGGTGTGTGTGGTGGAGGGCTTCGAAGCGTCTGGGGGTGGGGTGAGGGTCGGGAGAAATCCATGTTGAGGTTTGATGCCGACGCGGGGACGCCTGTGGGTGCCACCATCCCTTCCTGAAGGGCGTCGTTTTTTTACCCCCACCCACCTCCCTCGGCGTATCGGGGGAAACCCCAGGACTTGTCTGGGCAGCAGCTCGTCGCCGTCGCTTACCCTCCTGAGGGTGTTGCTTGTTTCGCGGCGGTTCGAAGCACTAGGAGCGTGGTGGGACAACTTCGGTCGACGCAACGGTTGCGTGTCTTCTTCATCTTGTTGATCCGCCGTAGTCGGCGTTGTTTTCTTTTATGTTTTCTCTCTTTTTTCTTTTGGGTGCGGTTGTGCTGTTGGTGCCCCAGCATTGGACCGGTTGTATCGGTAGTTGCTATATTAATATAGGGGGATGCAAGCCTGTTTTGAGAGAATAAGCCGGGTTACATGTGTCCGACTTAAACACCTAACTCACCGCTAATCATGAAATCCAACTATAGCACAACTCGTACACATATATTCGACACGTATTTTAACACGTGGGGGGACTGCGACAATGAAGATGAAAAGCAACGTCACAAGCACACAACTGGTGGTCAAAATTTACGCAAACACCCCGTGAATCCGCACCTAACTCAACGGTGTACATGACTACAACAAATGCAGCAGCGGCGCTTGAACTTTCGTAATTTGTTCATCGATTTCTAAATGGGTGAAAACCAAAAGAAGATCGTTCAAAGTGCTAATGAACCACAACCTACTTCACTGATTTTTCATTTGATTAAACAAGACACGCTTATCATTATTACAAGTTCAGTTCAGTGCTCCCTCAAAATAAAATTAAGTTCGGTTCAGTGCTCCTGAATCTCAAGTTCAGATATAACACCATTCAGTTCAGAGCTTCTGAAGCAGCAGCAGCCGTCCTCACTTTGACATTGTTCACAGTGCGATGCAGGCACCCAGCTGATAATTTTATTCCCATTCCTCATTCCATTTGATCAGGCAAGATAAGCTTACAATTATTACAAGTTCAGAGCTTCTGAATCTCAAGTTCAGATACAACACCATTCAATCAGGGAGGGCAGAAGCAACAACTACAGCAGCCCTCCTCTTTTATGCAGAGCCCAGTTCATCCATAATGTTACAGACAAGCAAATACAACCACAGAGTGGAACAACACGGACAACAACGAGGCGGCGGCCTCTCCTACACGATGAGCTCGGTCCTGGAGACGAGGATGCCGTCGGTGTCGGCGTAGAGCCACTCGCCGTCGCAGATCCTGGTGCCCGCGATGGTGACCGGCACGTGCTTCTCGCCCATCCCCTTCTTGTTGGCCTTCATGGGGTGCGACGCGAGGGCGCGCACGCCGATGTCGCACCCGTTGATCTCGTCCACGTCCCGGATGCACCCGTTCACCACGATGCCCGCCCACCCGTTGTTCTGCGCCTGCTGCACGGGGTTGCCGCCCAGGATGGCGCACCGCAGGCTGCCGCCGCCGTCCACCACCAGCACCCTGCCCTGGCCCTTCTCCTCCAGGAACTCGCGGACGAGCACGTTGTCCTCGAACACCTTGAGCGTCACGATGGGGCCCGCGAACACCTGCCGCCTCCCGTAGATCTGGAAGACGGGCTGCAGCGCGCGCAGCTCGCCGCCGGTGATGAGGTGCGAGTTGGCGTCGCAGACTTCTGCCGTGGCCAACGGCAAGGCCGCCATAGTGGCTGGTTCAATTCAGGGCTGCATTGGCATAAACAGAAGAAGCACATTATTCACCACAAAAGGCAGTAACCAAAGCAGCTAATTTCTTCAACATGGCAACAAACATCAAGGAAAATATGCATGCACTTGAGCTAATCATACCAGTCATACTGCAATGGGGAATACACTACACAGTACCATCCAGAACTACGTGGCTAAACAAACAATTGTGCATCGATCTCAAAGAGAAGAGATGAGGCGATTCCATCAACCGACAAGCATCGCGCATTTCTTTTTCTTTTCAGGTTATCTCAGACAATCAGGCAAGGAGCAGACCACTTGTGTCCGATGATCACTGAGGTGAGCAAAACAAACGCTCGTGCAAAGGAAAACAAGAGGTTTGATGTTCCTAAAGAACGCGGAAACGCGGAGGAGGAGGAACCAGGCTAAACAGAGATACATTCACATGATCAAGGCAATAAATACAGTAAAGAAAGAGGCTGTCATAGCCTGAAGCTCTGAAACTGTCGAGACATGAGATTCAGCATACATGTCGACAGTACAGCCACCACTCTGTCTCTCTCTCTCTCTCTCTCAAATGTCCCTCTCTCCGCCAAGACGGGAGGGAGAAACGGATCCGCCACTCGTCTCCAATGATGGATCCCCTTCGTCCCCCACCAAATCCGCCTGAGTCCCACGGCCTATGGGATACGGATCGAAGAGCTGGAAGGAGGTGACTGGAGGGAGCAGAGGAAAGGGGAAGGGGGAGGGAGGGAGCGCTACCTGGCCGCGCGTCGCCGGTCGGTCTCGCCTCGCCGCCGTGGGGAGCGAGGCAGTCCTGTCTGGATCAATCAGGGGAGGGCGGGAGAGATGAGATCAAGAAATGAGAGATTGGAAGAAGAAGAAGAAGAAACCCAGAAGAGAGGCGATTCGGATTCGTTACCGAGATCTTCACTCCGCCGTCACCTCGCCGGGCTCCGATGGAATGGAATGGAATCAGAGGGAGGGAAGGGATCCAATCCGAGGAGGAGGAGCGGGGGAGAAGAAAGGAGGCTCCTTTTTTTCCCTTTTTCTTTTCCGTGGTATGATGGTGACGGTGGTGGGTGGGTGGCGAACCACGAGTAGTCCGCGGCACGAGGTGCAAAAACCGCGGGTCCCACTTTTTTGATGAAAACGAATGGAATTTTTTTTCCGAACCTTAGCTTTATAGAAGTATAGAAGAGAGAAAATATGTACAAGAGATTACATGTCGCTAGTTAGAAGTCACAAGCCGACCCTAACCAAGCCTCCACACCACTCCCTAGCTCTACACGACTACTCTATAATTGGTTGTCCTTCAAAAGCTCCTGCCTTGGCCCGGGTTCGCAGTTCATCAAAGATTAAGGGAGGAGTCAGATTTCACTGCTTCGGAGCATTATGAAAGTGTTGGGCACCGCTTGCATGCAAGTTATTCATGCGGCTCGCGGTGCAGTATCGTCTCTGGACTTCGGGCAGGAGAGCTAGGCACGGATTGCAAGACCAAGCATCCAAATGCTATATGTGTGACCAGGAGGAGGATACAGTTGACCACATTTTGCTGCAGTGCGTGTTCTCACGGCAAGTGTGGTTCCACTGCACTACTAGGATGGGGTTGACGGCCGACGTTTGCCCAACCAACGACTCTAGATTGGTGCAGTGGTGGAAGGATACGAGAAAGCTAATTCATAAACAGTCTCGGAAAGGATTTGACACCTTCGTGATGTTAATATGTTGGATGATATGGAAGCAAAGGAATGCAAGGGTCTTCGGCACGGGCACGATCAAAACGAATGGAATTTGGAGAGGGACGGGAACGAATATCGTCCAATACAAAAAATACGGCGGCGAATATCCTTATATACGCTACTAGAGTACTCACTCCGTCCGGAAATACTTGTCATTAAAATGGATAAAGGAAAATGTATCTAGACGTATTTTAGTTTTAGATATATTTTTTTATTCATTTTATAGTCTAAATACATCTCCTTTTATCCATTTGATGACAGGTATTTTCGGACGGTGAGTACTATTTTGATGGCCATTCACTTTTCATTTTGTTCCGATGTTAGTGTTCATAAATATATTTTTCTCTAGCACAGGCCCATAAATCGTTGCCCTCGAGCCGTGTATCCCTCCTTCGTTGTCTCCTTCTCGACGTGCGGCCAAACCAAATGCAGCTTCGACCATAGGTCATCACGCTGATACCATGTGCGTAGGCGGTCACACATCATTTTGGGGTTTGCATCTTCTTCCAAGCATCTCCTGTGAGGAAAGGAAACCATAGTGCGCGAAACCATAGGCCCTTTGGGGACCGTGGCGTCAAACTCGTGTGAGCGGGGACATGGTGCAAGCTCGCGCGCATCCTCGAAAAAGCTGAGGGGGGAATTGGGTCACTACCCACCGATTCACGCCCTATTTAGTCCTCTTCGGCTCACCACCCTAACCTCAAACTAAACACCCGGTCCAGGAATCATCCCTCTGCTCAGCTTCGACTCATTACAGGTTGATTTGCCTATGACCAGGCACCTCCTTACATGTGGGACTTGTCCCAAAAGATGAAAAAAAATACTCTCTCCTCTCTCTTTGTGTGCCTTGACTGCGCCTTGCCCTCATGCGCAATCAAGCACATCCCGACGATGTGGCAATGTATAGAACCCCTGTCGGACATAGAACCTCTCGACCGCCCACGCGATGCGGTAGGGATCCTCCTTGAGCACCTTGTCCACGGGCGCTGGGACGGTGACGCATGTTGTGTGAGGTTCTCGGCAGCGGCCCTATCCTACGTCCAAATGATGAAGTGCTTTTATGGTGGCCTGGACGGTGTTGGAGTACCAGGTGTGGAGGGAGGGCATGTCGGGGGAAAGATGGATGGCGGCAAAACGTGGAGGTCGCCGTGGAAGAGGAAGACACGGTTAGGGCCCAGCCACCAGGTAGAGCAAAGGCAGCCTCGATGAGGAGGTGCGGTATGTCAGGAAGGTACGTTCGACAATGTGCGAGAAGGCGTTGGTGATGATGAAAAGGAGGAGAGGGAGTCCCCCGACATACTGCCGCAACCGGGCGGCGATCCACTAGATCTGCTCGGTCGTGGATGAGCGTATGCCGCAGCTGAAGTAGAGGTCCTTGAGGATCTTCGCCTACTCCGGCATCGACGTCCATCGCGCGCCACTCAGCCGGCACGTCACGGTCATGGCACCGGCCCAACCACAGCATTGGTGCTCACCGTGCCACCATCGCCGTTAGCGTGCTGCTACTGCTGCAGTTGCCTCCACACGATGCTTTGCTTGTTGTCCTTTTCCATGGCAAGAGAAAGGTGGCTCGTGTTGCTGCTAGCCATGCTGTGGAGGTGAGGAGTGGGCTGCGACGTGTAGGGCGCACAGGGAGAACCATGTTCAGAGTGGAGGGGGAGGGAGAGGGGGGACAAGGGGACGCAATTGGGGGCCATGTTGGAGTCCAGCCACCGAAGAAGAGGAAGGGGGCCAGGAGGGAGGAGAGGAAGAGAAGCAAGGCGAGGAGGGCAGGAACGGGAGCCTGGCGGGGAGGGCGGAACACGGCGTAGAAGACGATGTGGACGAGGAGTAGTCAACGCTGAGGGAGAGGAGAGATATTTTTTTTAAGGTAGTGTCTGGTCAACGCGATCAAAAAGCGCTCTAATGAGGTCCAAACCTGTTTAAGGGTTGATTCCTAGACCGAATGGTTAGTGCGGGGAATCAGTTTTGAAGTTAAGGGTTGAATCTTATATTAAGTGGCAAGTTCAGATTACAATGCATGTGAACTTTTTCAAACTGTTTTGTATACAAGCTACTGCGAAATTGCTATTGGCACACACGCCATCTATGAAAAAGCTAGTAGCTAGTGTGAGACTGAATAGTAAGAGTATCTTCAGCCACATACTTAATTCGACCCCTCGAACGCTCGTGGACATGCCCGATCACATGTCCGTTTTGAGCCCATATTTATGCATGCGCACAGTCACACGTCCTATGTGGCAGATTGACCGGACGCGCCCGGGCGCGTCCTCGAGCCCTCATATTCTCCCCATATTTGAGATGGATATGAGGGTTCGGGGACAACCCGGACATATAGAAAAGATATGACGGGTTCGGTTGGGTCACATTTTCCTTTTTTCTCCTGTCCGGTCACTAATCAGACGCGTTTGCGAGCATATGAGAGATGATTTGAGGCGTCAGGCTGTAAATGCTCTAACAATCAGAAACAACAATGCTATATCCCCCTCTGGGGAATTTCACCTGGGCGTGGCCTATGTCCTTTTCTTTTCCAATCAAGGCTTTTCAGGTTAGCTCTCATCTAAGATATCTAAAAATATTTACGTAAACGTAGCGTTACCCAGAAGGAAAAGGTGAAAATAACCAAAAGCTGTTTGAACTGGCGCTTAGATTTTTTGTAAGACTTAAATGCGCAATACTTCAGGCACATTTAAATGTGCTTTAGTAAAACTGATACCATATAAAAAGGTTTACAATACTATTTTACTGATCTAAACACTCATATATTTTTTTCATAGAGGGAGTACGTACGAATAGCATTATTGAGCAGTGAGCACGAGACGACGTGCATTTTGATTTCGTTCGGCAAGCATCGCAGTCCACACCAAACCTCGCTGAGGCAGCATCACAGGCGCAGTCGCACCAATTGCTCCACCAGATCGTCGACGTTGCGCTTCGCTCTGTCCCAGAGGACCGCCTGGTGCTCCCCGGCGTTGCGCGCGAACGCCCTCCCTTCCTCACCCTCCGCCATCACCCGCCGCACCGTCGCGCCCACGTCGTCCCTGCCGAGCGACCCGTCGCCCTCTCGTCCCTGGGCGCCTCCAGGCCGACGCCCCTCGCCGCCATGCCGCGCGCCGTCACGCCCTGGTCCAGGAACAGCGGCAGCATCACCAGCGGGTGGCCGAACAGGAAGCTCTCCGTGAGCGAGCTCAGTCCGGCGTGCGTCAGGAACGCGCCCACCGCGAGGACGCGCACCTGCGGCACCCACCCGGCGCGCACCACGCCGCGCCCGGCTACGGCCACGCGCTCCTCGAACCCGTCCGGGAGCAGGGCGGCGCTCGGCCCCCGCAGCGCCCAGAGGAACCGTGCGCCCGCCAGCTCTAGCCCGAGCGCGAGCTCCCGGACGTGGCGGCGTGTCAGCGGCGCCTCGCTCCCGAACGCGACGTACATCACGGACCTCGCCGGCTGCTCGTCCAGCCAGCGCATGAGGCCCACGCTCTCGTCGTCGGCATGGACGGCGGCGAGCGCGGCGTCGTATGGGGCGAGGAGGCCGCAGAGGGCGACGGGCTTGCCGAAGAGGTCGGCGAGGAAGGGGCCGAGCGGGCCGTCGACCTCGCGGTCGCGGCTGCCGCGCAGGATCACGAGCGGGCAGCGCTGCTCCGTCTGCCAGAGTCGGCAGGCGTCGGACGGGCCGGACGCGTTGGCGCGGAACGTCTGGACTAGCATGCCCTTTTCCTCGTGGAGACGGTGGGCGATGGTGGTCGGGAACGGGATCCACCGCGGCTGCGCCATCAAGTCCTCCGCCTTGTCCGCGGGTGCACCTACGTCGTTGGCCGTCTTGGGCCCGATGAAGGCCACGAACGGCGCCGGGCATATGTGGAACAAGGCGCACGGCACCTGTAAGCCAGCATGGAGCCATGCACGCACGTCATGACTGCACAACACGCAAGCATGCATGGAAAAATTATGCATGTACCTTGTGCTGCTCAGCGATGGGCGGGAGCCAGCAGTGTGATTTGTAAGACATGATTTATGAATTGTATTTTTGAAATATGTCCGTTGAAAAAATTGAATTTGGTTTTTGGAATTATTGAAATATTTGATTTTTCAGGTAAGTAATTTGGTTTTTGGAATTATTGGAATGATTGATTTTTCATTGAAGTAATTTGGTTTTTGGAATTATTGAATTGAATTTGGTTTTTGGAATTATTGAAATATGTCCGTTGAAAAAATTGAATTTGGTTAATCATGCTTTTAAATGCTACTTATGAGATTGATTTTTCAAGTAAGTGAAATATGTCTTGTGAAAGCGATTTTGATGACCGAAACATATTAACCAACTGAAATCTGACAACATATTGAAATTTGTCTTTTCAATTATTGATATTTGTTTTATAAAATAATAAAATAATAACTGAAACATATTAAGTGAAATAAGTGGTTTCAAATGTCATAATTTGAACGTGTTTCAAAAGTATCCAAAATTAAACTTGTTCTAAAGATCTTGGAATCATGAGTTCAAATATATAAAAAGTTTCAAAAAATAATATATGGTGTCCAAGGTATATGAACCATCTAAATTATGAAAAGGAAATTAACAGTCATGCGTTCTTATAAGTACAGACAAGGATAAGGTGCACGTCGGCGCTGTGCACAGAGAAAAAGATGCGTGTGTCAGGGTTGTCTTGTCTGTGGGGACCAAGGTAAAAAAAATACGAAGTTGAAAAAGTGAGAAAGCAGTGGAATACATTGGATACTTGGCCCACACAAAGTTAGCTGGCAGCATTTCATTGGCCAAGACTTCACCGGTAGCTCCCAGCACCGGTAAAATAAATTAGCCGGGAATCACCTACCGGTGTGCCTCCCTCCCTCTGGAAATTATGCGGCAGAGTAATCTGTAATTGTCACGCAAGTTAAGATCAGTCAGATCTATAATTATTATTGTCACTGAATCTCATGTATTAGCAATGAGTAGTAATCAGTCTAGTCAGTCCGTGGAAACGAGTCCAATAAACCAATGGTTCAAGAAACGATACAGTCCATGGACGTTTTTTTCGTAATCATCTCAAGAATCCTATAGCAAAGGTGATGCTCGATCCATCAATCAGAAATTTGAGAAGAACCACAAGGACATATATATCAAGAGGGGTAGATGTAAAGAGATGTATGCATAAATAAATGAATGAATGAATGAAAGGAGTTGGAGTTGGAGAGGGGACTTGCTTTGATGGGCTCGTCGACGACCGCCATGGCTGCACTTGCGTCGGGACCTCTGATGCAGTGGGAGGAGGAGGAAGGAGAAGGGGAGGGAGTCGGAGGAGGAAGGAGATGATAGTACTGTTACCACCTACTATTATAATGGAATGGGAAGGAGCTTGCCGACTGTTGGGCAGCGACGGTGATCGGCGATATTTATGGTTGGGATTGTTTACCGTTTGGCACCTTTCCAAAAGAGCTAAAAATCAGATGATTTGTTTCCATCCAACCCAGATATAAATTGATACATATCTATTGTCGAGAATGGGATGTTCCGTTAAGAGCATCTACAGCCTGGACTTGGCAAATCCGATCCCTCAAACGCCCACGGACGCGCCCTTGCCCTTCCTGACGCCCTTGATGTCCTTCTCGCGGAAGTACCGGTCGAAGACACAGTACGGATTGAGCTGGATCTGCTCGTCTCTGGGGCTGTCCTCGGCGTCGCTGTCCTCCTTCTCCTCCTTCGGTGGCAGTCCAGCCATGGCACGGACCGCCCGATTCTTCTCTCAGGCGAGGGCGCGCCTGTTCCTCCGCAGTCGTTTTTTCATAATGCGGGCGCGGATGGCTTCTCCTCTGCGGCCGCCCATGCCGCCGTATCAGCCGCCATATCAGCCGCCGCCGCCGCCGCCATTTGTCGCTGCGATACGGGCCTAGGCGACCCTTATCCTCTCCTTCCCACGGCGGGCCGCCCGTTACCGGTGGGACTCATAGTCTGCCTGACCGGTGATGGGGAAGGAGAGGTGTTCCGGCTGCCGGGACCACGAGGATCCAGCACCAGAGGACACGAGCGCCCGATGAGCCGTCGCTAAGGCGTCGAGGCGCGCAGACGGATCCGTCCGCCCGCCGGGCGCTGTCCTCCCGTGAGCGGCCAAGTGCAATGCGGACTGCCATTGCCTCCTCCAACCCACACGGGATGACACCCCAGTCGACGGATCCAGACTGGTCCGAGTTCGATCCGCTGCATGCCATGGCAGAGAAGGCCGGAAACCGCCGGAGGTGAGCTTGGGTGGTGAAGGGGAATGAAGTGAAGTGGCTAGGGTTTGCTCCGGCGAGAGGATGGGGACGAATATCAGTAGGGTCGGGTGGGCCAGCATGGGCCGGGTCCCACGTGGCGGGCATGACCATATCCGTCCTATATTTGGCCTGGATATGGTGGGTGCCGATCAGCCTGGGCGTTTGAGGCCCGTTTGAGGCGTCTGTCTGCGTCAAAAAAATGTGACCAGTCAGTGACCGGGCGGCCCGCCCGGACGTATGTGACGGGTTTGAGAGGTCCGGTTGTAGATACTCTAACTACTCCAATTTGTTGGTCAACCCTTTATACCATAGTTTTAAAAACCGGATCAGTGACTAAACCAGTGAAGTTGTCGGTTCAAGTTTTCATGGATTGATTGGACCGCCGGTTCACCGGTTCGTCATCCGGTTTTTTAATGCTACAAAAATTATTTTATTTAGTAGTAAAAAATGGTCAAATAAGCCCATTTCCATTTCTTTTAAAGCATCATGTATTTTTTTGGGGATGAGGGGATGACAGCAATATGGACTAGGCCGCTACCTGTTGGTAGTCGAGCAAACAGCCACGCAGGTATTGAGACGGCCCACTTTGGCTGGTTTTTATCCAATCCAATGTGATTGTGATGCGTTTACGGCGCCGCTATGTCTAGCTTTTAACGAGACAGTAGCTCGTGGGATCCCGTAGTGGCCCTGCCAGTGGGGAGTCTTGCTCTGTTTTGTTTGTTTGTATTTGATTTTTTATATATATTTTATATTTTCTAAATATTTTTAGTATTAGTTTATTTTTCTTTTATTTTATTTAGTTTTTAAAATGTTGATCAGCATTAAAAAGTCTTCATGTAATGTAAAAAAGTTGTTTGCATAGTTTGTAAAAAATGTTCACAATATTCAAAAAATGATTATCATATTTGAAAGATGTTCATGTGTTTAAAAATAAGTTCGCGGCATTTTAAAAAACAATTCATACGATGTTAAAATTTGTTTGTGCAATCTTCAGAAAATGTTTTGTACCATTCAAAAAAGGTTCATGAATTTGAAGAAATTTCCGTAGCACTTTAAAACTGTTTGCACAACTAAAAATTATATTCATGGCATTTATGAAAAATGGTCATTGTGTGTTTAAGAAAATTCCACATTGTATTTTGAAGAAGTCTTTTCCTCACGCGAAAAAAGCACGCATCCCAATTCGCGCCAAAATAAAACTACTTGCATGCTTCGCTTGAAAAATGACAAAAGGTACTTAAAATATAGGAGTCCACAAGCCTCATGTCGAAGTAAAGTCTATACCTGATTGAAAAAGATACTTCAATCTCGCCACGTGCAAAAATAAGACCAAGTCAGACATAAGCGTATATAATCTGTCCCTAATGGCCCCTACATATCACTGTCGTGGTCATTAATGTGCAAAATTGCTTAATCTATACACAAGAAGGAAAATATGCATAGATTATCACACATGGAAATATATCATATGAACTTAAACCCGCCGGGAAATAATACATGTGATCATTGTTTGTCACAACCGTTTCAAATAACTTACGATTTGTCCAGTATTACAGTATCTGAAATTTAACCTCCTATCTTATGCATGTTAATATAGTTTTGTTAATAATTGTCTCCAAATAATGGCTAGACCGTGCAGGTGCACTGGGTGATGACTAGTTGGATAGAATTGTCTTATCTTCTTTTCTCGAGAGACCTTCTCTTAGGTAAGAGATGGCAAGCCTTTTTTTTCCTCCATTCACTCTCGTTTAAATCATCAATGATCTTAGGTGACATTGCGAAGATAGTATCATTGTACACGACCTAAGGTAGCTAGCTCTGTACGAGTGTGTCATGTGGGAGGGCTGATGCATGATGCATTGATGATGGCCCACATGACTCAAACGACAACAGATGTATCATTGGCAGTGCCAACGATACCTGTCATTGTTGGCACCGACATGTCGGAGTACTACCGGTGAATTATTATATATTAGGCTTATATTTTCGAAATTTATGTAATAAAAAATATTTCCCCAAATGACCGGGAGTACTTGCTTGTGTCCATCTAGTAGCCCCACAACCACCCGAAGTCAGAAGGGAGTACCTCGCTTTTGTACACCCCAAAGAGTTCCACCAAATTATTTATGAGCCATAGAGAAAGACATCCATTTATTCGTGTTAGATGAGCCCGGATTATTGTGTAACTGGCCCGTGCCTAGAGCCATCCACCCTATATGGATAGGATATCATGGAATACCTTGATTTCCGTCTGGTTGTGCAACCAAATGATACCATCATGTGTTAATGAGCCCTAGAGAAAGACATCGATATATTTGTGCAAGTCACCATTTTAGCATGGATTAATGTGCATGTGGCTCCGTATCAGAAGATGCCCACCTCACGCTTTCAGACAACCTAGTCAAAATGTGAAAGTATTAAAGAGCCGAAAAGAAAGACATAGATTTATTCTTGGGTCACCGTTTCCGTTTGGATTAATGCACATAGTACCAGGAGCCATCCGCCTTGAATCAGCAGGAACCAGGGAGTACCTTTCTTCTGTCTAGTTGTCTAGCCGAATAGCTAGTACCATCAATCATTTATTGTAGAGAAAGACATCGATTTATTCGTGCTAGTCACTAGGTATATGCCTAGATGCCAAGAGTCGTCCCCTCAAATTGACAAGGAGTAAATTACTTCTGTCTGGCTATCCAACCGAATAGTACCGTGAATTATGGGCCGCCTCCCAGGACCTAGCCGCCGCCTCCCAAAAACCCTAGCTTTCTGCCTCTCACCGGCGCCGGCGCCGGTCCATCCCGTCTCCGGTGGCCCTATGGCCATGGAGGCGGGGTGGATCTCGGTCCTTGCCGGTGGGAGGGCTTCGTTTGTAGATTTGTTTTCAAGCTTTGCTAGGTTTTGTGTCCTGCTCAGGAAGGCGAGACGGTGGCGGCTCCCTGAAGATGGAATAAATGTCTCCCCGCCTAGCCCCCGTTTCGGTGATGCATCTTGCATCATCGGTGGGCGTGTGGAGTTGTGTCTCCGGCGGATCTGTCTTTGGTGGATTTGCTCGGATCTGTTCGCTGCTCGCCTTCATTCGTGTGTTTTCAGGTTGGATTCTTTTGATCTACACTCTTCATCCGCGGCGGTTGCTGTTCTGGTGTGTTGGTTCTATGGGGCCTTAGCACGACGACTTCCCGACTGTCTACTACAACAAGGTTTGCCCGGCTCCGGCGATGGAGGGCGATGATAAAGGCGCGCTTCGGCTCGCTTGCTGCTTGTAGTCGCCGCTAGGTGGTCTACGGATCTAGATGTAATTCTTATTATTTCTAGTGCTCGTTGTACTACCATGATTGAAGATGAATAGATTGAAAGTTTTCCCCGCAAAAAAAAAAAAAACCGTGAATTATTAATGAGCCTTAGAGAAAGATAACGATTTATTCATGCTTGTCACCATTTTAGCTTGGATTAACGTGCCAATGGCTACGTAGTGGGAGTGGCCCATTTCTAATTGGTAGGAAGAACCTCGCTTCTGTCCAGCTACCCAGCAGAAGAGTGCCATCAAGTAATACTGAGCGATAGAGAAAGCCATCAATTTATTCATGCTAGTCACAATTTTAGCCTGACATCGAACCATTAGGAACCAAGGAGTACCTTGTGTCTATCTGGTTATCTAGGAGAACAATATTGCCGAGTATTAATGAACCCTAGAAAAACATCAATTTATTCATGCCAGTTGATATGTCCTATATGTATCTATAATTTTTTATTTTTTCATGCTATAATTATATCATGATGGCATAGTATTGGCATCAAATTTTATATTTTTCTTGATTAACCTATTAATTCGGTGCAAAGTGCCAGTTGTTGTTTTTTTGGATTAAAAAAATCAAATTTCCAGGGACCAAAAAACCAAGAAAAAAATACTAAGTTTCATGAAGAAATGAAGTCGAAGGGACCTGGACCCCCTAGGCCACATGCCACCGGTCGGCACTAGCATCCAAGGGGGAGCATGGACGCCATAGAGGTTGCCTCCAGTGCCTCTTTCTTCCGCTGCCTTTATATACTCCCGAAACCCTCACAAATATTAACAGAGGATTTTTGCGCCGCCCACCTCTCTGCTCCATGAAGATCCAATCAGGTATTCTGCCAAGGAGGAATTCATCACAGAGATCATTTACATGAACATTGTTGCCACTATGTTCATGTGTGAGTAGTCCTTTTTGTACTATGGGAACATAACTATTTTTTCCATTATAATATGGCATCAGCCCACATCTTAATAAGATGGCATCAGCCCACGTCCTAATAAGTTGGATGAACCATTTTTTTCTTTATAGTGGCAATGGTGGGTAATTATTTCACTTATAAACTAGTCTAACGGTTATAAAATTCTAGCCTATTAAATAGACAGTCGGATATTTTTGATTTTTGAGGGGTTTTCTACCATTTTTTATCTTTTTTCTGGGGAGCCATGTCGATTACTTTTAATATATAATAGATTGACAGTCGGATGTTTTTTAGTTTTGAGGGATTTTCTAGCATTTTTATCCTTTTCTGGTGAGCCCATCAATTACTTTTAATATATAATATGTTAGGTTGTGCTGGCTCCTTCCAAAAAAAGCCATGGACATATTATTTTATGGGCCATAAAAAACTAGGGCCCAAGATATTCATGTGTAACCAAAACACATCTTTCGTGGGAACTGGGCTTACCAAGGAGGCATGTCGATGCTCAGAGTAACATATGTGTTATTGTTGGGGAACGTAGTAATTTCAAAAAATTTCCTACGCACACGCAAGACCATGGTGATGGCATAGCAACGAGAGGGGAGAGTGTCTGTCCACGCACTCGTGAGACCGAAAGCGAAGCGTTATAACAACGCGGTTGATGTAGTCGACGCCTTCACGATCCGACCGATCCAAGCACCGAACGACGGCACCTCCGAGTTCTGCACACGCTCAGCTCGATGACGATCCCGGACCGATCCAGAAAGTGTCGGGATGAGTTCCACAAGACGACGGCGTGGTGACGATGATGATGCTCCACCGACGCAGGGCTTCGCCTAAGCTCTGCGACGATATGACTTCTCCGGCACAGAGCTTCGCCTAAGCTCCGCGACGATATGACCGAAGTGGAATATGGTGGAGGGGCACCGACACGGCTAAGGAACGATCCGTAGATCAACTTTGTCATGGGGTGCCCCTGCCCCAGATATAAAGGAGCAAGGAGGAGGTGGCGGCCTAGGGAGGAGGCGACCAGGGGGAGTCCTACTCCCACCGGGAGTAGGACTCCTCCTTTCCTAGTAGGAGTAGGAGAGAAGGAAGGGAAGGGAAGAAGGGTGCGGCCTCCCCTAGTCCAATTCGGACTAGGCCTTGGGCGCGCGGCCTGCCCTAGGCAGCCCCTCTCTTTCCCGCAGGGCCCAATAAGGCCCAATACTTCTCCCGGCGAATTCCCGTAACTCTCCGGTATCTCAAAATACCGAATCATTCGAACCTTTCCGAACTCCGAATATAGTCGCCCAATATATCGATCTTTACGTCTCGACCATTTCGAGACTCCTCGTCATGTCCCCGATCTCATCCGGGACTCGAACTCCTTCGTACATCAAAACTCATAAACTCATAATATAACCGTCATCGAAACCTTGTTGCGTGCGGACCCTACGGGTTCGAGAACTATGTAGACATGACCTAGAACTATTCTTGGTCAATAACCAATAGCGGAACCTGGATGCCCATATTGGCTCCTACATATTCTACGAAGATCTTTATCGGTCAAACCGCATAACAACATACTTTGTTCCTTTGTCATCGGTATGTTACTTGCCCGAGATTCGATCGTCGGTATCCAATACCTAGTTCAATCTCGTCATCGGCAAGTCTCTTTACTCGTTCCGTAATACATCATCTCGCAACTAACTTATTAGTTGCAATGCTTGCAAGGCTTATGTGATGTGTATTACCGAGAGGGCCCAGAGATACCTCTCCGACAATCGGAGTGACAAAACCTAATCTTGAAATACGCCAACCCAACATGTACCTTTGGAGACACCTGTAGTACTCCTTTATAATCACCCAGTTACGTTGTGACGTTTGGTAGTACCAAAGTGTTCCTCCGTAAACGGAGTTGCATAATCTCATAGTTACAGGAACATGTATAAGTCATGAAGAAAGCAATAGCAACATACTAGACGATCAAGTGCTAGGCTAACGGAATGGGTCATGTCAATCACATCATTCTCCTAATGATGTGATCCCGTTAATCAAATGACAACTCATGTCTATGGTTAGGAAACATAACCATCTTCGATTAACGAGCTAGTCAAGTAGAGGCATACTAGTGACACTGTTTGTCTATGTATTCACACATGTATTATGTTTCCGGTTAATACAATTCTAGCATGAATAATAAACATTTATCATGATATAAGGAAATAAATAATAACTTTATTATTGCCTCTAGGGCATATTTCCTTCAGTCTCCCACTTGCACTAGAGTCAATAATCTAGTTCACATCGCCATGTGATTTAACATCAATAGTTCACATCTATATGTGGTTAACACCCATAGTTCACATCGACATGTGACCAACACCCAAAGGGTTAACTAGAGTCAGTAATCTAGTTCACATCGCTATGTGATTAACACCCAAAGAGTACTAAGGTGTGATCATGTTTTGCTTGTGAGATAATTTTAGTCAACGGGTCTGTCACATTCAGAGCCGTAAGTATTTTGCAAATTTCTATGTCTACAATGCTCTGCATGGAGCTACTCTAGCTAATTGCTCCCACTTTCAATATGTATCCAGATAGAGACTCAGAGTCATCTAGATCAGTGTTAAAACTTGCATCGACGTAACCCTTTACTTACCTAACCTTCTTTCACTTCCATAATCGAGAAACATATCCTTATTCCACTAAGGATAATTTTGACCGCTGTCCATTGATCTACTCCTAGATCACTATTGCACTCCCTTGCCAAACTTAGTGGTAGGGTATGCAATAGATCTGGTACACAGCATGACATACTTTATAGAACCTATGGCTGGTGCATAAGGAATGACTTTCATTCTCTTTCTATCTTCTGCCGTGGTCGGGTTTTGAGTCTTACTCAATCTCACACCTTGTAACACAGGCAAGAACTCTTTCTTTGACTGTTCCATTTTGAACTACTTCAAAATCTTGTCAAGGTATGTATTCATTGAAAAACTTATCAAGCGTCTTGATCTATCTCTATAGATCTTGATGCTCAATATGTAAGTAGATTCACTGAGGTCCTTCTTTGAAAAACTCCTTTCGAATACTCCTTTATGCTTTGCAGAATAATTCTACATTATTTCCGATCAACAATATGTCATTCACATATACTTATCAGAAATGCTGTAGTGCTCCCACTCACTTTCTTGTAAATACAGGCTTCTCCAAAAGTCTGTATAAAACCATATGCTTTGATCAAATCATCAAGCATATATTCCAACTCTGAGATGCTTGCATCAGTCCATAGATGGATCGCTGGAGCTTGCACATTTTGTTAGCTCCTTTAGGATTGACAAAACCTTCTGGTTGCATCATATACAACTCTTCTTTAATAAATCCATTAAAGAATGTAGTTTTGACATCCATTTGCCAGATTTCATAAAATGTGGCAATTGCTAACATGATTCGGACAGATTTAAGCATCGCTACAGTTGAGAAAATCTCATTGTAGTCAACACCTTGAACTTGTCAAAACCTTTTTGCGACAAGTCGAGCTTTGTAGATAGTAACACTACTATCAACATCTGTCTTCCTCTTGAAAATCCATTTATCTACATGGCTTGCTGATCATCGAGCAAGTCAATCAAAGTCCATACTTTGTTCTCATACATGGATCATATCTCAGATTTCATGGTCTCAAACCATTTCGCGGAATCTGGGCTCATCATCGCTTCCTCATAGTTCGTAGGTTCATCATGGTCTAGTAACATGACTTCCAGAACATGATTACCGTACCACTCTGGTGCGGATCTTACTCTAGAAGACCTACGAGGTTTGGTAGCAACTTTGATCTGAAGTTTCATGATCATCATCATTAACTTCCTCACTAATTGGTGTAAGAATCACTGGAACTGATTTCTGTGATGAACTACTTTCCAATAAGGGAGAAGGTACAATTACCTCATCAAGTTCTACTTTCCTCCCACTCACTTCTTTCGAGAGAAACTTCTTCTCTAGAAAGGATCCATCTTAGCAACGAAAAACTTGCCTTCGGATCTGTGATAGAAGGTGTACCCAACATTTTCTTTTGGGTATTCTATGAAGACGCACTTCTCCGATTTGGGTTTGAGCTTATCAGGTGAAAACTTTTTCACATAAGCATCACAACTCCAAACTTTTAAGAAACGACAGCTTAGGTTTACTGCTAAACCATAGTTCATACGGTGTCATCTCAACGGATTTAGATGGTGCCCTATTAAACGTGAATGCAGCTGTCTCTAATGCATAACCCCAAAACGATATTGGTAAATCGGTAAGAGACATCATTGATCGCACCATATCAAAATAAAGTACGGTTATGACGTTCGGACACACCATTACGTTATGGTGTTCCATGTGGCGTGAGCTGTGAAACTATTCCACATTGTTTTATATGAAGGCCAAACTCATAACTCAAATATTCTCCTCCACGATCAGATCGTAGAAACTTTATTTTCTTATTACGATGATTCTCCACTTCACTCTGAAATTATTTGAACTTTTCAAATGTTTCAGACTTGTGCTTCATTAAGTAGATATACTCATATCTGCTCAAATCATCTTGTGAAGGTCAGAAAATAACGATACTTGCCGTGAGCTTTAACACTCATCGGACCGCATACATCTGTATGTATTATTTCCAATAAGTCATTTGCTCGCTCCATTGTTCCGGAGAACAGAGTCTTTAGTCATCTTGCCCATAAGGCATGGTTCGCAAGCATCAAGTGATTCATAATCAAGTGATTCCAAAATCCCATCAGCATGGAGTTTCTTCATGCGCTTTACACCAATATGACCTAAACGGCAGTGCCACAAATAAGTTGCACTATCATTATTAACTTTGCATCTTTTGGCATCAATATTATGAATATGTGTATTACTACGATCGAGATCCAACAAACTATTTTTATTGGGTGTATGACCATTGAAGGTTTTATTCATTTAAACAGAACAACAATTATCATTTGACTTTAAATGAATAACCGTTTTGAAAACTATTTTCATTGGGTGTATGACCATCGAAGGTTTTATTCATTTAAACAGAACAACAATTATTCTTTGACTTTAAATGAATAACCGTTTTGCAATAAACATGATCAAATCATATTCATGCTCAAAGCAAACACCAAATAACATTTATTTAGGTTTAACACTAATCCCGAAAGTATAGGGAGTGTGCGATGATGATCATATCAATCTTGGAACTACTTCCAACACTCATCGTCACTTCCCCTTTAACTAGTCTCTGCTTATTCTGTAACTCCTGTTTGAGTTACTAATCTTAGCAACCGAACGAGTATCAAATACTCGGGGCTACTATAAACACTAGTAAGGCACACATCAATAACCTGTATATCAAATATAACCTTGTTCACTTTGCCATCCTTCTTATCCACCAAATATTCAGGGTAGTTCTGCTTCCAAGTGACCAGTTCCATTGCAGCAAAAGTACTCAGTCTCAGTGCTTAGGTCTAGACTTGGGCTTCTTCACTCGAGCAGCAACTTGCTTGCCGTTCCTTTTGAAGTTCCCTTCTTCCTTTGCCATTTTCCTTGAGACTAGTGGTCTTGTCAACCATCAACACTTGATGTTTTTCTTGATTTCTACCTTCGCCGATTTTAGCATCGCGAAGAGCTCGAGAATCTTTTTCGTCATCCCTTGCATACTATAGTTCATCACGAAGTTCTACTAACTTAGTGATGGTGACTAGAGAATTCTGTCAATCACTATCTTATCTCGGAAGATTAACTCCCACTTGATTCAAGCGATTGAAGTACTCGCATAATCTGAGCACATGCTCACTAGTTGAGCGATTCTCCTCCATCTTTTAGCTATAGAACTTGTTGGAGACTTCATATCTCTCAACTCGGTATTTGCTTGAAATATTAACTTCAATTCCTGGAACATCTCATATGGTCCATGACGCTCAAAACGCCTTTGAAGTCCCGATTCTAAGCCGTTAAGCATGGTGCACTAAACTATCAAGTAGTCATCATATTGAGCTAGCCAAACGCTCATAACGTCAGATCGCTCATATTGAGCTAGCCAAACGTTCATAACGTCTGCATCTGCTCCTGCAATAGGTCTGTCACCTAGCGGTGCATTAAGGACATAATTCTTCTGCGCAGCAATGAGGATAAACCTCAGATCACGGATCCAATCCGCATCATTGCTACTAACATCTTTCAACATAATTTTTCTCTAGGAACATATCAAAACAAACATATAAAAGCATAGGGAAGCAACAACGCGAGCTATTGATATACAACATAATTTGCAAAATACTACCAGGACTAAGTTCATGATAAATTTAAGTTCAATTAATCATATTATTTAAGAACTCCCACTTAGACTGACATCTCTCTAGTCATCTTAAGTGATTACGTGATCCAAATCAACTAAACCATGTCCGATCATCACGTGAGATGGAGTAGTTTCAATGGTGAACATCACTATGTTGATCATATCTTCTATATGATTCATGCTCGACCTTTCGGTCTCCGTGTTCCGAGGCCATATCTGTTATATGCTAGGCTCGTCAAGTTTAACCTGAGTATTCGCGTGCGCAACTGTTTTGCACCCGTTGTAGATGGACGAGAACTTATCACACCCGATCATCACGTGGTGTCTGGGTACTACTTAACTTTGGCAACGGTGCATACTCAGGAGAACACGCCTTGATAATTTTAGTGAGAGATCATCTTATAATGCTACCGTCAATCTAAGCAAGATAAGATGCATAAAGGATAAACATCACATGCAATCAATATAAGTGATATGATATGGTCATCATCATCTTGTGCTTGTGATCTCCATCGCCAAGCACCGCCATGATCACCATCGCCACCGCGCGACACCTTGATCTCCATCGTAGCATCGTTGTCGCCTCGCCAACTATTGCTTCTACGACTATCGCTACTGCTTAGTGATAAAGTAAAGCAATTACATGGCTTTTGCATTTCATACAATAAAGCGACAACCATATGGCTCCTGCCATTGCCGATAACTCGGTTACAAAACATGATCATCTCATACAATAAAATATAGCATCACGCCTTGACCACATCACATCACAACATGCCCTGCAAAAACAAGTTAGACGTCCTCTACTTTGTTGTTGCAAGTTTTACGTGGCTGCTACGGGCTGAGCAAGAACCGTTCTTACCTACGCATCAAAACCACAACGATAGTTTGTCAAGTTGGTGCTGTTTTAACCTTCGCAAGGACCGGGCGAGCCACACTCGGTTCAACTAAAGTGAGAGAAACCGACACCGCCGGTCACCTTTAAGCAACTAGTGCTCAAGCGGTGAAACCAGTCTCGCGTAAGCGACGCGTAATGTCGGTCCGGCCGCTTCATCTCACAATACCGCCAACCAAAGTATGACATGCTGGTAAGCAGTATGACTTATATCGCCCACAACTCACTTGTGTTCTACTCGTGCACATGACATCAACGCATAAAACCAGGCTTGATGCCACTGTTGGGGAACGAGTAATTTCAAAAATTTCCTACGCACACGCAAGACCATGGTGATGGCATAGCAACGAGAGGGAGAGTGTCTGTCCACGTACCCTCGTGAGACCGAAAGCGGAAGCGTTATAACAACGCTGTTGATGTAGTCGACGCCTTCACGATCCGACCGATCCAAGCACCGAACGACGGCACCTCCGAGTTCTGCACACGCTCAGCTCGATGACGATCCCGGACTCCGATCCAGCAAAGTGTCGGGATGAGTTCCGTCAAGACGACGGCGTGCAGGACGATGATGATGCTCCACCGACGCAGGGCTTCGCCTAAGCTCTGCGACGATATGACTTCTCCGCACGAGCTTCGCTTAAGCTCGCGACGATATGACCGAAGTGGAATATGGTGGAGGGGGCACCGCACACGGCTAAGGAACGATCCGTAGATCAACTTCTGTCATGGGGTGCCCCCTGCCCCGTGATATAAAGGAGCAAGGAGGAGGTGGCCGGCCTAGGGAGGAGGCGACAGGGGGAGTCCTACTCCCACGGGAGTAGGACTCCTCCTTTCCTAGTAGGAGTAGGAGAGAAGGAAGGGAAGGGAAGAAGGGTGCGGCCTCCCCTAGTCCAATTCGGACTAGGCCTTGGGCGCGCGCCTGCCCTAGGCAGCCCTCTCTCTTCCTGCAGGGCCCAATAAGGCCCAATACTTCTCCCGGCGAATTCCCGTAACTCTCGGTACTCGAAAAATACCCGAATCATTCGAACCTTTCCGAACTCGAATATAGTCGTCCAATATATCGATCTTTACGTCTCGACAATTTCGAGACTCCTCGTCATGTCCCCGATCTCATCCGGGACTCAACTCCTTCGGTACATCAAAACTCATAAACTCATAATATAAGCATCATCGAAACCTTAAGCGTGCGGACCCTACGGGTTCGAGAACTATGTAGACATGACCTAGAACTATTCTTGGTCAATAACCAATAGCGGAACCTGGATGCCCATATTGGCTCCTACATATTCTACGAAGATCTTTATCGGTCAAACCGCATAACAACATACTTTGTTCCCTTTGTCATCGGTATGTTACTTGCCCGAGATTCGATCGTCGGTATCCAATACCTAGTTCAATCTCGTTATCGCAAGTCTCTTTACTCGTTCCGTAATACATCATCTCGCAACTAACTTATTAGTTGCAATGCTTGCAAGGCTTATGTGATGTGTATTACCGAGAGGGCCCAGAGATACCTCTCCGACAATCGGAGTGACAAAACCTAATCTTGAAATACGCCAACCCAACATGTACCTTTGGAGACACCTGTAGTACTCCTTTATAATCACCCAGTTACGCCAGGACGTTTGGTAGTACCAAAGTGTTCCTCCGTAAACGGAGTTGCATAATCTCATAGTTATAGGAACATGTATAAGTCATGAAGAAAGCAATAGCAACATACTAGACGATCAAGTGCTAGGCTAACGGAATGGGTCATGTCAATCACATCATTCTCCTAATGATGTGATCCCGTTAATCAAATGACAACTCATGTCTATGGTTAGGAAACATAACCATCTTCGATTAACGAGCTAGTCAAGTAGAGGCATACTAGTGACACTCTGTTTGTCTATGTATTCACACATGTATTATGTTTCCGGTTAATACAATTCTAGCATGAATAATAAACATTTATCATGATATAAGGAAATAAATAATAACTTTATTATTGCCTCTAGGGCATATTTCCTTCAGTTATAACATGACTTACCAAATGTCCCGGTATTTTCTAGTTTCTCTTAGTGTATCTTTCCTAGTTGCGATCTGAGTTTCTAAGTTAAGGCCCAAACCAAGGTCCATGTTATACTAGCGTATTATGGATTAAAGGACGACCACTCCTAGGTTAGATAGTTCATAGCTAGTATAGGATATGGATGTAATCAATGTGATCACTGATATATTAGGATGTAATCAATGTGATAAACAAAGGATTTGGACGCAACTAACAACCAAATAAATTTGACCACAAATATTTTGTATATTAGAGTAAAACTTAGTTGGGTTTAACTCCCATTAATACTTCTAGATAAGGATATGGATGTAGTCAAATGGCAATCATTTAATATTTCTATTTTTAGAAGTGCTAATATTTATATATGGATGTGAATACTTACATCATAAGAAAGACATATCAGTGGTTGCAAAGAAGGATGTCAATGCATTCACATATGTATATTTGGACGATAGTTAATAGTATCCATAAACTAGCACCTTTTATGAGTTATGTATGTTAATTCTTACTAAAGATTTACATAGTCTTAGCATAGTCAAATAGCACTCCCATACAACCCTTTTATTCTATATAAGGGGAGTACATCTTCTCATATCCTACACAAATATGTGGTTTGCTAACAATACTCGTAAATCTCTAGTTTTCTGTAGATACTTGTGCTTCCTATTTGTAGTAGTAAGTTTCTTCCTCTTTTTCCACATTAGTATGCCGAGGAAAGAGCGGCGGTCAGGTGTGGCATACATCCATAATGACAAAGATCGTGATCTCACCTTCTACAAGCGACGTTCCGGTTTGTTCAAGAGGGCGACCGACATCTCTGCCCTCACTAGGGCTAGGGTTGCAGTCGTCCTAGAGACAAACAATGGAAAGATGCACTCATTTGGGACGCCATTGGCCGATCCCATTGTTGATGCTTTCCTATTTGGAGCTCCACCAGTAGTTCCCTCTACCAATGAGGCAACCAATGCTAGGATTGGAAGCCTACAAAACGAGGTGGCTCAGTTGGACATGGAGAACAAGACCAAGGAAGACCAAAACCAACTTTCCATTCTTCGTATGAAAAGTATCCAAGAAGAGAATCCAAGTATGGTGGCAAATCTTTTATTCACGAAGGAACAAGATCTCGGTCTGGAAGATCTAAATAAGCTCTTCAGTGAGCTCTCTCGGGTACAAAAAGACATTAGATGCCGGCTACCTCCATTGCATGGTCGTGAAGCCAAGACCAGTGGCACATGTGTGGCACAAGATCTGCAACTACCAAGTGTTCTGTCGACGGATCATTTGGGTACTACTCATTCACTAATGCAGTCATCGTGGCCTCACAATCTCTCACAACTCCAGCTACCTGCAGATCCACTACCATCACAACCAGAACAAACTTCGGCACCAATTTTTCCTATGCAGGTACCACAAATGTTTGATTTGGCAACACCATCTTTAGCTACACACTTGGCTTCCCATGTCCAACCCATACCAAATCAGGTACATGAGCAAACTCAACCAGAGGAGTTGCATGTTCAGAACTATGAAAGTCCTTGCAACATAGTGCAACCACAACAAAGTGATGCAAACCACGACTCAACGTCTGGGCAGAATTTGGAGGCCTCTCCACTATTGGGGTACTCGAGTGGCAATGCCTTTTCTATTGATGACCCATTTAACACTGAACAATGGGGTTATGCTCTATCAGATCAGTCGTTCTACAATAGTTTCCTAGGGATGGATGATTACTTAGGCTCTAGCGGTACCGATCTAGGACAGTCTTCCATGGTAAATAGTGGATGGGTTGATGTGCCACCCTCTTCCACTGGACAAGATATTGATGGTCTTATAGACTATGGAGAGCTTTTGTAGATGCTATTGAGCACTTACATTTAAGAGCTATTGAAATAAAATATATTTTTTCCAAATTCATTATCCTTTGGACTATTTTCTTAATTAGGATATTTGGGAAAAATATGCATGCTCAGTGTTCCAGGTCTTGGTCCATGATGTGTTTTCATAAATACCTACAATTTTGTTGTTGTTTAGATTATTGTCATCTTACAAATGAAGAAGTGGAACATGTATTACAACAATGCACCTCTTATAATATTGTGAGGCAAACATTAGCATGTCAACTAAAAACAGAAGCCATGCTCATTAAATAAATAAATTAAAAGATAGAAAACAAGTCCAAACTTCAACTCAAGAGACTAGAATCCATTACTTCTGATTGCATAACACTACCAAGAACAACAAGTGCACCTCATATGAATTAATGAATATGAGAAATCATGGTTTCTTTAATACACGTGAATATGCCTTATCAAGAAATTAGAACCATAGTAGACATGTGAAGAGACAGTGGCCGCCTATGATCCATTGATACCACATATGCACCATTAACAACATTGAAAAGTACCGTGGATCTAGAGCTCTCCATGAATATATTGTAACTTGACTTAATTTTAAAGTACATCATTAATCATTGCAATTACAACAAACTTACAAGGACACAACGAGCAGGAATTAAGGTTGGGGATGCTTGATACGTCTCCAACGTATCTATAATTTTTGATTGTTCCATGCTATTATATTATCCATCTTGGATGTTTTATATGCATTAATATGCTATTTTATATCATTTTTTGGGACTAACCTATTAACCTAGTGCCCAGTGCTAGTTGATGTTTTTTCCCCTTGTTTTTGTCTTTTACAGAAAATCAATACCATATTGGCAACTTTGTTCATTTCCGGACATCAAGTAATTATTGTCTTTGTCTGGCAGGGTTTGGAAAGAGTTCACCGCAATTGTTCTGGGACTGCTGACGGATTTGCGATTTACACACCCGAAAGTAAGTGCTACTAGCTAGTTCCATGCACCTCCCATTGATTCTAGCTAGTTTCATCAATACCATTTAGCATGCTCGATTATCAGTTTGATTGAACTCTACTTCTCGTAAAGTGCTTGTGGCAGGAAGCCGGGAATGAATTTTGTGGATACTACCTTTGCGAGTTCATCTACAACTCAACAGCCTCTAAGCGGGGCTACTTGAAGAGCAATATGAAGTACGTGAACAAAAATATTCACAATTTTATTTTATTGCCATCAATTGTGTTGAGTTTCATTCATATATATGTATTGACCCCCTTCTTTAAATTAGTTGTGGCAGATGCGGGATGAACTCCTACCACATGATCGCATACGAGCAATTCAAGAGGAATTGGCGGGATTCTTTCTTGACCACGTCATACCTAAAGCCGGAGAATACCATGTGGAAGTTGGAACCGATTTTATATGTTAGGGATTGTAACACATGTTATATTGTATATATGTAGTAGCGTCGAATAGATATACGAAAACATGTTGTTCGACCAATCTCTCGGACAAAGAGAGGTCTCACTTCTCTCTGTATATATATATGTTCATGAAGATCTTCTGTAATTAGTGGTACCTTCATGCTTACTTGCTAGCGTGTCGAGTTCTCTCTATACGTATAGTAGCTAGCGTCGAGCAAGCACGGAGAAAGAGAGGTCACATCTCTCTATTAGCTAGCTAACACAATATGATCAAACCCCTAAATTAACCCTCGAAAACCCCCTCCCCCCTCCCTAAAAAAACAAAAACGTCAACTCCTGCCAGCTGCTGACGCGTGGAGGCCTTTTAGTCCCGGTTGGTATTACCAACCGGGACTAAAGGTCCTCCTGCCTGGGCGCCCCGCAGCGGCCACATGGAGCCCCTTCTGTCCTGGTTCGTAAGTGAACCGGGACTAAAGGATTTGGGCTTTAGTCCCGACCCTTTAGTCCCGGTTCCAGAACTGAGGCTAAAGGGTCTCTGGAACCGGGATAAATGGCCCGTTTTCCACAAATGTAGCAATGCCCGGCGGCTCACTGGTTGTGAGGGAAGAGCAGGAGGCGGCTGTGCGCTGAGTGAGTGAGAGGAGTTGGTGCTTTTTTTTTTTCATGAAGAAAAGGAAATAAAAGGAGAAAGGGGTAGCTGCTATGCGGTGACATAAATGTCACATAGCCTAACCAGTCATTTTCAGAGAAAAAACTAACCAAATGACCTTTAGGTTGCCCACAATTTATTTCTTAATATACATAGGATGCAACTCACATTGTACCATGCAAATTATTAAGCAAAAGACAACAATTCTAACATTGTACGGAATGCATCAAGTAAATCTTAGTTTGTAAGATATAATTAATTGGATCATTGCTTTGCTCTGTGTACACATCGTTGAGTTAGATTTTCTATATCAACTTACATCGCAAGTGAAGTGAATTTTAATTACTTTTTGATTGATTGTTCCGGGCTATCACTTCTATACATACAAACTTTGACGTGCATCATGGTCCAAATTTTTTTTGACGTGCATTATGTTTATATATGCAATGGGCAAGAAAAAGTTTCATGGCTGTGGCAACACACGAGCATTCTACTAGTAAGAAAAAACCGTGAATAGATTTTTTGTAAGACTGTACGTAAAGAAATATAAAATGTTTATAATATTATTTTATATTAATCTAAACGCTTTTTACAGAGGGAGTTCGTACGAATAGCATTACTGAGCATCGCACACTCGCTGCCCACGAGAAGCAGGCCAGCCATCCAGCCTCGCTGAGGCAGCATCACAGGCGCAGATCGTCGACGTGCTCGTCCTGCTTGGCTCTGTCCCAGAGAACCGCCTGGAGCTCCCCGGCGTTGCGCGCGAACGCTTTCCCTTCCTCGCCCTCCGCCATCACCCGTCGCACCGTCGCGGCCACGTCGTCCCTGGGCACCTCCAGGCCGACGCCCCTCGCCACCATGCCGCGCGCTCTCACGCCCTGGTCCAGGAACAGCGGCAGCATCACCAGCGGGTGGCCGAACAGGAAGCTCTCCGTGAGCGAGCTCAGGCCGGCGCGCGTCGGGAACGCGCCCACCGCGCCGCGCGCGAGGATTCGCACCTGCGGCACCCACCCGGCGCGCACCCATCCTCGAACCCGTCTGGGAGCAGGGCTGCGCTCGGCCCCCGCAGCGCCCAGAGGAACCGCGCGCCCGCGAGCTCTAGCCCCAGCGCGCGCTCGCGGATGTGGCGGCGGGTCTGCGGCACCGACATCTCGTTGGAGGCACTGCATGGCGGCATGAAGTCCGCAGCGGTGCAGGGCAATAAGCCGTGGCGGCGAGCCGGGCGCGATCGGTGCGTGTTATGGGTGAGCACTGGACGCGTCGGGACCGCGGGCGCGCGTACAAGCGTGCGGTTGATGGTGGAAGGAGGCGTATGTCGCCGTTGTGCTCAAGTCCGTGCTCGAGTTCGGCTACATCCTTCCGGCGTTTAGCGTTTGGTGCGGTCGGGCGCGTCGGGTACGCACGAGACATGCGGGGCGGAGAAGGAGCTCGGCGTATGTCGCCGGAGTCGTGACGGAGCACGGTGCCACCGGCGTCAGTGTGCCATGTCGGGTCCGTGGCGGTGCGACCGGCGTCGATGCGCCGGGTCGGGTCCGCGGGCTGGGTCACGGCCGTGGCGACGACAATGACAGGAGTGGCAGCAACTCCGACGACGGCAAGTCAAGATCAAGGAGAGAATGTTAGCAGTAATCTTGATTAGACTTTTAGTTAGTGCATGCGTGGCTGTTAGTTGCGTAGCTGGGTCATGGAGATATTCCAGGTAGTAGTTGCTGGGCATGCGTTTCTGTTGGAAGCTCGCCGCGTCGTGCGCACGTTGGAGCGCATCGTGGGCGTCGGCCAGAGCAAACGGATCACGCATGCACCAGAGAGAGGTGGGGGAGCTGTGTTGTAAGCCATGTGGCCGGGAGACTGAGTACGTGCTCAGGAAGAAAGAATACGCCGTTCGTGCGGCGGGGCGGAGTTCGTGCTCCGGGCAAAAACCTCTGTCCATCTCCCTTTCTCGTTGGTTCGAGCCACGGCGTCACATAGAGAGCGAGGGCGAGGGCAGCGCGGCAACAACACGCCTCGCTCCCGAACGTGACGTAGATCACTGACCTCGCCGGCTGCTCGTCCAGCCAGCGCATGAGGCCCACGCTCTCGTTCTCGCCCTCGTTGTCGGCGTGGTCGGCGGAGAGCGCGGCGTCGTATGGGGCGAGGAGGCCGCAGAGGGCGACGGGCTTGCCGAAGAGGTCGGCGAGGAAGGGGCCGAGCGGGCCGTCGACCTCGCGGCTGCCGCGCAGGATCACGAGCGGGCAGCGCTGCTCCGTCTGCCAGAGTCGGCAGGCGTCGGACGGGCCGGGCGCGTTGGCGCGGAACGTCTGGACTAGCATGCCCTTTTCCTCGTGGAGACGGTGGGCGATGGTGGTCGGGAACGGGATCCACCGCGGCTGCGCCATCAAGTCCTCCGCCTTGTCCGCGGGTGCACCTACGTCGTTGGCCGTCTTGGGCCCGATGAAGGCCACGAACGGCGCCGGGCATATGTGGAACAAGGCGCACGGTACCTGCACGCACATGACATCGGCTCTTAGCTAGCCAACATGGAGCATGGTCAGCCATGACTGCACTGCACAACACGGCAGCATGCATGCATGGAAAAGCGTGCCAGTTCCATCCTTGCATGAACAGACTGGATTTCAGATCCATCCTTAACCATAGGACCGATCGCCTTGTATTTCAGCGTCGCCATCACCGCCGCCGAAGCAAAGACGATGAACAATCTAAAACAAGCTATTTTAGCCTAAAAACTATCCACACGCGATATATATACACGCTTCCTTTGGAGGGCTAGACCCAACCTTCTCTTCGATTGTGATCGTAGAAGGATGGTACCGGAAATAAGGAACAATCTCCCTAATCAAGATGCTGATTTCACTAGATATTTTCCATTTCCGCTCTGAGCCCTTCCCTAGTAAGATAAGATAGAGTACGTGTGATCTTGAAGATTCCCAAAGTCCATAAAGTAGACATGTCATCATATTTAGGTGTAGTTATCCACTATTCACGGATAATGTACATTTTCATCACTTGTCATCATGCTTGCGTAGTCTACCTTGGGTATGTGGGATATTTGATAATTGGATGGTTGTGCAAATGTCGTGGTGTATTTTGATCACTGACAATTGAGAATTGATTTATGGGGTTGTGATTTCTTATTGATTTATGGTGTTCTGGTTTCTTATTTCAGTACCCAATGTCTGTTATCTTAGGACATTTAATTTGTCGATAACTTGAATTGTCAAAAACTTGTGAGTATCATGTTTCCTCCTAACATCTCCTGCAAACGAGATTTGGCTTGTCCTCACTTTGCATCATGGCATGTTGGGAAGGTTGCTATAGTCCAACTGCCTCAAGGCCAATATTTTTGTGCTGGAATCTCACCATGAGTGGAGCTTTTACAATAGACTCTGCTAGAAGCAATCACGCGCTTTGTCATGCCATTTTCCACATTGTGATCACCTTACTTTCAATATGTAGTTTGTCTATATGTTTAATTTTATGTTTTGGACTGAATATTGTTTTGTGTGCCTATAGCAGTATCGTTAATTCCTCTTGTATAAGAAGAATAGTCCTGGGTGAACAAACATAATCGGTCACATCAATAAGAAAAACTAAACCTCTGGTTATATAATTATATATGATATTTGCATGGAAGTAAAGGTGAGAAACTCATTTACACAAGATCAATGTAATAAAAGTTACATTAACACAATCTACTTAATTATACTATAAGATAACAATATAAGCCCATGGAGAAAACCAGGTCATCATTGAATTAATATAGAATCATTGATCACTTCTACAAGCACGATTTATGAGTAACTCTATTTTGGTACAAGATGAAAACGGTTGGAATACACATGTCTATGCATGCATATTGGGTCAACAAAAAAGTCATGTGCATTTACATCCCATATTATCCCGAGGAGCTTGCATTCCACCAGAAGCTACTAACCATTGGAATTTGAAAGCTATGACTAGCGTAAGATGGAATTGCATATCATATAGCTACACAAATCAGGATTAAGCAATGTAGATAATACTTACCTTATGAAATGGAACTGTCATACAAGATTTTGTATAAGCCATTTTTTGATTGGGTGAACAACGATAATCTAATTCTTTGACTTTTTTGAAACCATAACAAGATTTCAATTCCAAAGGATAAGTTCAAATAATATATACGAGCAACTTTCTAAAACCAACATATACATCTTACTCTAATCAGACTGCATCAAGATAAAGTGACCGAAAAATGTTTTAGTCTATCCAACAGTAAGAGGTAAAGCATAAAAAACAAGATATGTGGAACATGTCGGGTCAAAATTAGGCATGGTATTTTATAATGGACTTTCTGTTTTGCGAAACAAACACAGTTTCACTTAGTCAAGTGGACATGCCAAAATGGTACAATGTAAGGTGCTAACTTATGGTAGCACAACCCCAGACATTCAGAACACAATAGCCACAGTTGGTTGTTCACCAATGCTGAAATAAAAATTGAAGTAGAAACTTCTAGAGAATGTAATTGAGAATGTGATACTGTTATACCATCATATTCTCTAATTTACTTCATATAAGGGGAAAATTATATTGAAACAAGCACAAAGAATAAAAATGTGGAGACATGTAGGGGGTAAAGCAAGTGCAGAAAGAACTATAACAAGAGACACATTGCCTAACAATAATTGCATTTGGATCTTTTTATTATGATGCACATTGGCAAATCACTATGGAATCAATAGACACAATATATTTAAATGCATCAATGAATATCCACAGGTTATCATCTCTGATTGTAACTTAAATCTATGTTTTCAAACAACTACTGGTAATGCTTATGAGCTTCTTTTGAAATATTTAGTTTGCACACTGGACTACAATGAACCGTCCAATTTCTAGTACAAACTAATAGAGGCTAAATGAGCCACACAACTTAAAGGAAAACATGTTTTGCACTAGAAAAGGTTTAAACTATGAGACCACCAATTGACCAAAGGATGGTTCCAGTAAACTTGCATCCAGGAAGTTGAAGAGCTTCTAGCAACTTCAAGTTACTAATCTCGTCTAGTATGTTTATGTACATGTTTTCTAACACGCTTACATACTGATGTCATCACCATCATTCAAAGTAGTGTAGCAAACTTGTCAAAAGAAATGGGAAACTCCTTAATCTATCAAGTAACAGAATACCACAAAAAAATTGTCAATTGCCTCGACAACCTAGAAGATGAGCATGGCGCAGTCTGTACTAAGATGATGTGGTTATACGCTTTTAATCCTCCATAGAGCAGTGGCTTGGACAGAGAAGTGGTGACCATCCACTTTCAGCAGGTTGCATGTTGCTGGCCTTGAATTAGTTCCTAGGGTGGCTTTCTAGGGGATGACTGAAGCTGGACCAAAACAAGGATTTCATGGGCATGGGAGGCAGATGCCTCTCTATACACGACAACTTTTGTTGCCCTACCAAGCTACTCGACCAGTGTCGTCCTCCCTCCAGATCAAGGATGAGCATCAGCGCAATGGTGGCCACCAAGAGATTAATAGGGCGCACGAGAGGGAGCTGTCGGCTCGGTTGGGGAAAGAGAGGAGAGAACAACCTCAGTTTCAATCGACTTTCCACTGACTACCGGAGAGGAAATCCAAAGCTCCTCAGAGGCTTCTATTCCCATGGAATTTAGATATTTTAGGGATGTAACATTTCCTCACTCATTCAGACATACCTGGACAATAATAATAAAAAATATGAAATTCGAAGGCACAACTAATGATTAAAATGCTTTTTGGTACCTTCGCAAGGGTTACCCTGACTAATAATAACCTCGTGTACTACAACTGGTTTGGAATTAAAAATATATTACTTATGTTACCATGACTGGACCATGAAACATTTTGTTAATACAAGTTTGTATGTGCTACATGTTCGGCGTTCAACTTGTACTACCCTGCAGTGTCACGAATATATTTGGTCATTGGCCAACGATCTAACCAGAAGTATATCATGTTATTAAAGACGGAGGGTGATACTTAATCGCTTTGACTATGTAAAAATGATATATTTTTAAAGTTAAAATTTTCCGCCCAGGCCTGCATGCTAGGCCAAACCGGTTCTTGTCCGAAAGATCCTCCTAATGATCTTCGGTTGCTCGGTCGTCTTCCGTAGCCAATGGGCGGAATATAATACTGATCACGTTTTGTGCAGGCCTGGGAGCTTTAGGTGCAGAATGTATTTGAACATTCCGAGCTGGTTTTGGAACCTTTCATTAGGTTTTTCTTTTCATCAGCTTTCTGGTCTCCTTTTTGTTCTTCTCATTAGTTTTCTAGTTTTCTATTTCTTTGTTCTTTTCACCGATTTTCTGCCTTCTTTTCTATTTCGATTTCCATTTATATTTTTATATATTTTGTCCTCTTAAGTTAATAATTTTTTTCTGAATTCATGAACACTTTTTCAAAATATTGAACAATTTTAATTTGTAAATTTTCAAATTCATGAACATTTTAATCTTTTTAGCATTTTTCAAATACGGAACCTTCTTAAATACATGAATATTTATTAAATTTCTGAATATATTTAAAATTATTTATTTTCTGAACTTTCTTAAGATTTTTGAATGCATGATTTTTTAAAATCACGAACATATTTAGAACTAGCTATCCTTTTTTGAACATCATGAATGTTTTTTGAATTTGCGGACAGTTTTTGCATTCATGAAATATTTTCAAATTTGTGAACACTTTTTAAATTCATGAACATTGGTTTTACAGTTTTGAACACTTTCAAAATTCATGATTATCATTTGATATTTATGGACTTTTTTCAAATTTGGCGACTTGTTTTCAAATGTGTGAATATTTTCTCAAATTCATGAACTTTTGTTTTCCAATTTGTGAACTGATATGAAATGTGCAAACATATTTAATTTTTTTCAACATATTTTTTATAATTCATGATTTTTTAATAAGTTACACTTTCTTTGGATTCATTGATATGTTAAAATTTAAATTAAACCGACTAAATATTTGGAAAAACAACGTGAGTTTTATATTTGAAAAACAATACATGCGCCCTCATGCGTGTGCTACAGTGCCTGGGCCAATTTAAGGGGGCCGTGCTCATGAGTGACTACAGGTGCGCGTGAAGGGAGCGCAAGCTGGGCCATATGTCTCGTGTTCAGCGAGGTTGTACGAACCATCGCTGAAGGGAGCGCAAGCTGGGCCGGCCCAGGTGCGCGTGAACAAATGCGTCCATTATTTTGATTTGTTTTTCACATTTTTTTGATTTGGTTTTAGCTTTTATTTACTTATGTTTATACTTCCAAATAATCTAAGTAAATATATTGAGAAAAATTACTCTACATAAAACATTTGAACAAGGTTGACCAAGCATATGAAAAATATTAAATGTGTATGATATAAGCAACAAATCTATATAAAAAGTAAAATGTGTATTAAACAATTTTAGCATGTATTTTTAAAAAATAATCTAGAAATTAGAAAATGTTTAAAAAGTGTTTGAAAAATGTTAAAAAATTAATCAAGAGAAGCATAGATTGGAATGATCCAACTTGTAGACACACAAACACAGATGAATGAAGACCGAATCTAAGCAGATCCACTAAAAACAAACATCAATCGAATCCCACAAGATCTATCGAAAATAAACCTCCACGCGCCCCCTGATGACGCTAGACACATCGCTGAGACGCGGGCAAGGCAGGGAAACATTATTCCATCTTCGGGGAGCCTCCGCCGCCTCGCCTTCCCAAGTAGGACATCAACCCTAAAGAAACTTAAAACAGCACCTAAAAATGTGTGAGAAAAACTCCCTGATCATAAGCTCCATCCAGGTAGACACTACTATGGAAAAGCCTATACACAGAATCTTAGCAGCAGCGCGGCTCAAAAAGGAGCGCTGCTGCTAATTAGTAGTAGCGCGTGTGTGGGAAACTCGCTACTGACAAGTTTTTAGCAGTAGCGCGCTCAGTATAAACCGCGCTGCTACAAATATCGACCAGCGGTGTCCACCAAACTCCATTTAGCAGCAGCGCGGTGCCGACATCCGCGCTACTGCTATGGATGTAGTAGTAGCGCGCTTTTTCTGAGGTCGCCGCTGCTAAATTTCAAATATTCACACTTTTTGGTCCCCGTTAGCGATGGCGCCGTTGCCCAAAGCGCTGCTGCTACTTCCTTAGCAGCAGCAGCGTTTTAGCTCAGCGCCACTGCCAATCCGCACCAACCCACCACCTTTTCCCCACCCGTCCCTCCCCTCCCTCCTCTCTTCCCTTTCCCCTACCTCCCACATGCTCCCTCTCACTCTTCTTCTTCCTCAATACTTCTCCCCATTACTCTCCCTCTTCTATCTACCTTTCTCTCTCTTCATTACTCCTACCTAACTACACCACCTCCATAAATGCATCTCCTTTCTCTTTTTCCTTCCCCCTTCACTAGTTGAAGTTGTCTCCTCCCAAATTAGGTAGCTAGGTAGATGTAGGATTTAGTTAAGTGACCTATTTGCCCCCTAACTAGATCTATCTTTGTCAAGAAGAGCTTTGTGCACTTTTGATCTCCCTACAACATCATCTCCACCGTGTGCTCGATCTCGAGATAGAGGTGATTAAAATTTCATGCTTTTGAGTGTGGCATGTTTATGGAAATTGTGTGTGTGGCATGAGTTGAGGCCAAATTGTGCTTTTGAGTTGCCTATGTTTTGCCGAAATATCGATTTATTTCCATTTCGGTGAATTCCGGGCAAACTCTAGATCCATGTATGTCCTATTTTTAGGGAAGGTCATGCCGAATTTTTGTATGACTTTGATGCATGCATGCATTTTTATAATCAATTTGTTTTATTATTACCGTGCAGGCGTTCATGATGGTCGATTGGAGCGATGGTGGACAGGTGGTTGCGTCGGTGGTGCAGGACATGAAAGAAAATAACTTTGACAGAGGTTTTATGTCCGTGTCAAAATGCAAAGGAATAGTTTGGCTCGACCCTATGGCGATGGTCGTGTCGAAGCGCACCTGCTCATGACTGGTTTCATGGATGGCTATACTCGATGGATAATCGAAGATGAGGATGGCGATGTTGAGGATGCCGGCCAGGCGAGGCATCGATGACATGGGGCAAGACGAAGAGATGATCGATAATGGTGGCGGGAAGAGGCGGACATGGCGACGGAGAAGGGGCGGACATGGCGGAGGAGAAGGGCGGACATGGCGGCGGAGAGAACGACATGGACTCCACGCAGCAGAGTTAAATCGGTACTAAGTTCAATCGCAAGGGATCGTCATGTTCAAGCATTGCCCAAGGAGGCGAGTATCGAGAGAGCTGCTTCTAGAGAGGAGGCTAAGCTGGAGCAACTGTTGGTAGACTCGAACACTCCATTGTATGATGGTTGCAATCCTGAGGTGACCCGCTTGAGTTTCACGCTCCAACTCCACGAAGGCGAAGGCTAAAAAAATGGACCAACACTAGCCTCGATGAGCATCTCAAGTACCTAAAGGATGTTTTTCCCGCGGGTAATCTATGTCCTACTAGTGTTGATGAGGCCAAGAAGATCGTGTGCCCTCTTGATCTGCCACACGTTAGATACCATGCATGCATCAACGATTGCACAATTTATCAGAAGGAGCACACGGAAAAAACAAGCTGTCCGGTGTGCAATACTTCTCGATACAAGAAGGCCGGGAAGAGATGTCCCCAGAAAGTTGTATGATACTTACCGATCACTCCCCGTCTCCAGAGGTATTTTGTAGATCCCAAGGAAGCAAAGCTAATGCGCTGGCACGCGGAGAGGAAGAAGCCCGACGATGGAGATGATCCGAAGCTGAGACACGTGAAGGATGGAAGCCAGTGGAGAGCGTTGAACAAATTCTATCGGTATTTTGAATGTGATGCAAGGAACATCGTGCTCGGCGCGTGTACCGATGGCATGAATCCGTTTGGCAACCAAAACACCAACCATAGCACATGGCCCGTGTTTGTATGGATGTACAACCTCCCCTGGTTGTGCATGAAAT